>PVIA01006198.1:0-101254 GCA_004024845.1 Tonatia bakeri
GGGGCTGTCTCACCGACACAGGAGCGCAGCCTCTGGGGCAGCATGATGCAATGGAACCTTAGTGTGGGTGTAACAGTGGCTGCTCTGGAGACCTGGGCAGGCGGGAAAGTGGGGGACGTTGGGGGACAAACCTAGGCCTTTTGCACGGCTGCGGTCACCTGCTCTGCAGGCCTGGGCCTCCCTCTGGCTGTCACCCGGATCCAAATGCCACTATCTCTGCTCTGACTTGGAATGAGGACCTCTTTTCCTTGCCTAAACTTTGAATGTCTAAGAGGAAACCCTCACCCCCAGTTACGAAAGGTTACAAGAGGTCCCCCGTCCAACCTGCCTCTCGCCGTGGCCAAACTTTCAAAAGTGGTTGGCGATCCAGGTGAGGGTGGGCGGGTGAGTCTTTACTCTCCTTTCTGGCCAGGTGACAGTGCACAGGGCCAAAAGGGAAGGGCGGGAAGGGGCAGCCTGGAGGACAGGGAAAAAGGAGGAGCCAGCCCATCCTGTCCCCAAGCTGGCCAGTTGTCTGCTGGGAAGGGACAGAGCCGCCCACCCGGCGGCCAGGCCCTGGAGCTCGGGAGCGGCGAGCCGAGTGGCTTCGTCTTCCCCAGGCCTGTGGTCAAGTTCCACTGCCAGCTCGGGCCCTTGGCCGCCTGCCCCCAGACCTCTCATAAGGGAGGTGAGAGCGTGGCTCCGCCTCGGGGAGGCCAGGTTGAGAGAGGCAGTGGAACCAGGTGGGCGGTCCGTCTTGTCTGGGACAGAAGGACCCACATAAGTCCAGGCACTGGAGACGGGGCATGAGGACAGCCTGGAGGGTGAGCAGCAGCCTCAAGGACACGGTGGGGGGGTGTGTTCAGAACAGCATGGCCTGTAGTGGTCAGAACAAAGTGGGGCTCTGCCTGCGGCCGCTCTGGCAAACTCCGCACTGGTTTCCCCTTGAAAGCCGCAACGGCTGAGCCGAGTTTCCCAGGGACCCTGAGACACCAAGTGCACAGTTACAATGATGGCTGGGCAGGGGGCCTGCCTGGTGGCCAGTGCAAGTCCCCCCTCTCGAAGGCTGCCCTCCTGCCCCAGGTGAGGCTGCGGCTGGCCCAGCCCCGACAGGCAGAGAGAGGGGCTGGGGTTACCATGGCATTGATGGTGCCCCAGATTCACTGGGGGTGACATGGGGAAGCATTTCTCTTCAATTTGTCACGGAGGAGGCAGTATTGGGGGTTCCCTTCCCACTGGCCATGTTTAGTTTTTTATTAAGAAATAGGAAAGAGGCTTCGCAGAGTATTTTTGCTTTGAAAGAATCAGTGAAGGGGACGGTAAGCATTTACGGGGTGCCCGCTGCACGGTGAAGCATTCGGCAGGGCTGTGCTGGGGACAAGTGACCCTGGGATGGGCCGAGGAGACAGACAGAAACACATGACCCCATGAAGCCGCAGCACAGGGAGACATGTGATTAGGTATGCACGGGTCCTTTTCGGAGATGGAAAAGGCGTCCACCAATGAAAGCCGGGTGGGACAAGGAGCCCGGTATACAGCGGAGCAGAGTGCAGTGGGCACTGGGTGTGGAGGCGGGCGCTCTTGGCAGAGGCAGGCCTGTGAGAATGATTAGCATTAAATAAATTGGGAGGAATGAGGGGTAGGGAAGCCAGAGGGTGGTGCAGGGGGACAGCGGCCTGCTGCCACCGGCTGTCACAAAACAGAGCCCCTAGATTGCGAAAACAGTGAGCCACCACTGGAGACAGCTGTGCCTGCCGACATTTCACTGCATCCAAGATTAAGGAAATGGCGTCACCGAAACCTTGCAACTCGGCTCTGAGCCACGTGGCTTTTGTTTAACATTTAGCAGCAGAGAGGTCACTGAGTAAGTGACCGCAACACGTTTTCCTTCCCCACGAGGGGACCAGGAGGTGGTGCTCGGAGCCCCCTCTATGGCACCCAAATATTTCACACTGAATGAATGGAGCGTGTTGTTTGCAAGGCTCTGCGCCGGGTGCTGGGGAAGTGAGCAGAGGCCCAGCCCTCAGGGAGCTAGATTCTTTGGCCCCGGCGATGCCAAGAGTGGGCAGAGAACCAAGCGGCCTGGCATCACCGGGGCTTGTCAGACACGCAGACGCTTGGGTCCCACCAGACCCACGGAGTCCGAGTCTGCCCTTCGGAGACTCTCACGCAGGACAGAGTGGGGAGCCGGCTCCAGGCCAGCCATTCAGACCGAGAGCGAGAGTCGGGCCTCTGGAGGGCCCATCAGAGTGCAGGCTCCTGGGCCACACTCCCAGAGACGGGGGTGCGGGAGCTGGGGCCGAGGCCCGGGACTCTGCACTGCTGACAATTCCCAGGTGATGGGTGAGCTGGTCTGGGACTCACTGTGAGAGCCAGCTGCTGGGGTTCCGGGGCAGCCTGGGAGTGCCCTGGCCCCACGCCTGAGGACAGGCCCGAGGGCCTCAGTCCCTTGCTCTCCACACCATTCCTTCCATTCAGGAAAGGCCTGGCTGTGTGCCCAGCCCTGGCCAATCCTCAGCACTTGTCCCGCCCACTCAGAGACCACACGTCTCTGCAGGATTCACGCACCCTGCCTGGGAATCTGAGGCGGGTGACATGGGGGCCCCAAGCACTTCATACAGACGAGGCAGCCTTGCTGTGCCAACTACTCCACAAAACACACACAGAACCCCCATCAGAGAGCCAGTCCTTTCCCCCCTCACCTGTCTGAACGCCCCCTAGTCCTCAGGGGCTGCTGTCCAGGGAAGAAGCCTCACTGGACACCTCAGAACAGTCACCGGGTGCAGGGTGGCTCTGAACCTCGACGCTGAATTATCCGAATTCTCCCTGCACCCTCTGCAGCTGTGTGGCCTGGAGCCAGTTACTAGCCACATGTGGCTGTTCACACTTAATGTAAACAAAAGAAAAAAACTAGTTCCTCGTTGCTGTGATGGGTTGAATTATGCATGTTGAAATCCTACCCCCAAGCCCCCAAAAATCATGAATGTGACTTTAATTGGAAATTGAGTCTTTACAGACCCAAGAAGTTAGTAACGAAGTTAAAATGAGGTCCTCAGGGTGGGCCTGATCCAGTATGACTGGTGTTCTTACAAGAAGAGGGAAATTTGGATTTGAATTAGAGGACTTCCGGTCAAGATGGAGGTGTAGGTAAACATGTTTTGCCTCTTCACACAACTATAGAAAAAATTACAGCTTGACAACAGAACAAGTATCACCCAGAGGCATCAGAAAACTGAGCTGTAAGGAAGTCCGACAAACAAGGGCTTAATGCAGCCACGTTCATCCAGACGGGCAGGAGGGGCAGAGACATGGAGCCCCGGAGCCCTGGGAGTAGCTCAGGGAGGCAGAGTAGCAGGCAGCCCCACACTCACACGTGGTGGGTAAAAATCAGGAGGGAGACCTTAGGAGCACGTGGTCCCAGCCCCAGACCAGACCACCAGCCCAGGGTTCCAGCGCCAGGAAGAGAAGTCCCCATAGCTTCTGGCTGTAAAGACCAGTGGGGGCTGGGGCAGTGGAAGAAACTGCCGGATTATCAGGAGATTCCTCTTCAAGGGCCTGCATGGACTCAGGATTTACACAGACCCACCCCCTCCCCAGAGGCACCAGGGCAACAGCTGCCAAGTGGCACACGGGAGAAGGTGAAGTGACTGGAACAGGACGAGTGCCGGGCAAACCTCCAGAAGCCAGGTAGTGGCATTGTCCCCTCTCTGACCCCTCCTCCACAGAGTCAGAGAGTGGTGAATAGTTTGCCCTGCCCTGGCGATCACTTAAGACTCTGTCCCACACCATTTGCAGGTCCACTCTTCTACAGTAGGCCACGCTACTAAGACAGGGAGTCAAAGCAGCTCCACCGAATACACAGAAACAAGCACGGGGAGACTACCAAACTGAGGAGACAAAGAAATATGGTCCAACTGAAAGAACAGAACAAAACTCCAAAAAAAGAATTGAAGGAAGCAGAGATAACCAACCTATCAGATGCAGAGTTCAGAGCACTGGTGATCAGGATGCTCACAGAACTCACTGAGTATGGCAGCAATATAAAAAAAAGCCAAGCAGAAATAAAGGTTATATTAAGTAAAATAAAGAAAAACCTACAGGGAACCAACAGGGAGGGGAGAAAGCTGAGAATCCAATCAATGATTTGGAATACAAGGAAGGAAGAAGCATTCAATCACAACAGCAAGAAGAATAAGAACTCAAAAAAAACAAACAAAATAACAATGAGGGTAGACTAAGAAGCCTCTGGGACATCTCTAAACGTACCCACATCTGAATCATAGGGGTGCCAGAAGGAGAAGAGGAAGAGGAAGAAATTGAAAAAGTATTTGAAACAATAATGAAAGAAAACCTCCCTAATTTGGTGAGGAAAATAGACATACAAGTCCAGGAAGTACAGAGAGTCCCGAACAAGATGGACCCAAAGAGGACCACTCCACGACGCATCATAATTAAAATGCCAAAGAGTAAAGATAAAGAGAGAAACTTAAAAGCTGCAAGAGAAAAGGAAACAGTTACCTACAAGGCTGTGACCATAAGACTACTGGCTGATTTCTCAAAAGAAACTTTGCAGGCAAGAAGGGGCTGGAAAGAAGTATTCAAAGTCATGAAAGGCAAGGACCTACATCCTAGATTTCTCTATCCAGCAAAGCTGTCATTGAGAATGGAAGGGCAGATAAAGTGCTTTAGCTTGGTGATGATGAAATCCTTTAGCTTTCATCATCACTAAGCCCTTATTATACATGAAATGTTAAAGGAACTTATTTAAGAAAAAGATAAAGATCAAAACTATGAAAATTAAAATGGCAGCAAATCCACAACTATCAACAACTAATCTAAAATAACAAACTAGTAAACAGCCAGAAGAGGAACAGAATCATAGATAAGGAGATCACCTGGAGGGTTATCAGCAGGGAAGGGGATGGGGAAATGGGGGAAAAGGTACAGGGAACAAGAAGCATGAGTAGTAGGCACAAAATAGATGGGGGGTGGGGAGGAGGGTAAGAATAGTACAGGAAATGGAGAAGCCAAAGAACTCACATGTACGGCCCATGGACGTGAACTGAAGGGGTGGACTGCTGGAGGTCATGGGGGTGCTGAGCAGAGGGGAGCAAAAGGGGAAAAACTGGGACACCTGTAATGGCATAATCTATAAGATGCATTTTTACAAAGAGGAGGGAAGACTGGACACAGACACTACCGGGGACGCCGCTGTGCAGGAGGGAGTGATGCAGCTATAAGCCGACACCGGCCAGCAAGCGCCGGCGGCTGGGACACAGGACAGAAAAGGGTCTCCCTCAGGGCCTCCCACAGCAGCCAGCCTGGTGAGACCCCGGTGTTCGACATCCAGCCTCCAGAACTGAGAGAGAGAGGAGCCTTGTTTTAAGCCACCTGGTTAGTGGTGCTTTGTCCCAGCTGCCCCAGGAACTGACACCGCTGCACTGTCCATATTGCCAGTGCTCAGCAGCCACGTGTGGCTCGTGGCTGCCCAGTGGGACAGCCCAGACAGAGATCACTGCCGTCTCTGCAGAAAGTTCTGGACAGTGTCATTCTATGGCGTGTCTTTCTAAGAGAGACACAAAGAGTAAGAAGCCAGCTTTTGTCGGGCTGGACTGGACTTGTCTTCCGTGTTCTCCACATGCCTTGTCCCTGGCTTTCAGGCGGGAGAGACACCCTCGTTGTCAAAGGCTCCGAGGCTCCTCCCCAGAACGAGAAGGTAACACTGACATTGGGGCCAGAGTCCTCACAGATGCTGACAGCAGGCGACTAGGGCACCGGGTCCACCTGGAACCCGAGACCCAGTCCACAGAGTGAGCCCACTCCCGCCGTCTTGCCAGGAGCGTCCCCATCTGCCAACTTCTCTCCTATCTGTCTTCTCTGGCCATCTGCCACTGAGCCCGCCAGGGGCATGCCATCGCCACTCTGTGTGCAGACAAATGCAGCTCTGAAGCTCAACACTCTCCTGCTAATAGCCGACTCCTCAGGATGAGATGTGCACACTTCCAAGAGTCTCAGGTTAACGCATCCAAATTACTAAGACTGCAGCACAAACAAATGATTGCGTGAGGCCAGAGGAGCTCAGTCCCGGACGACGGCCAAGTTGACTGGGGGCGCGGGCTGATGGCACAAGGAGGGAGGGCCAGTGCCCAGATGTCTCCCGGGGGGGGGGGCAAGTTCAAGACCGCAGGCACACCCCCGAGCACAGAGCTGGAGGGAACAGCCCGAGCACCAGACCCAGCGAAGCTGACGCTGACTGATGCTCTTCTGCCTCCGAGCATTCCTCCCTGTCTTTGCCGCTCCGCCGTCCCTGGACTGGCTCCTCCCTTCAGCGAGTGCGGCCCACACCAGCATGCTCCAGAGGGAAGGGAAGCCTGGTCGGAAGACACCACCACCCCGCCCCCCTCCCAGCCTCTTCCGCGGCTGAAGACTAGATGGTTCATCTTTCCTTAACGCCCCTTCGCATCCTTGCCTCACTCTTCAGCAGAGCCAGAGAGAGGCAGAGACAGGAGGGAGAAAGGCAGCCCTTTGCCACCGTAGTCAATAAGCTCTGCAAAGAGGTGGCTGCTGCTGCCAGTAAGAGCATTCCTTTAACAACTCCTCCAGCCGGCTTTCCCGGCTGTCTCCAACTTGCTCTCCCAGAGGGCAAATCAGCCGCCGTCAGGCCCACCAGCGCCTCCTGTCCTGATGGCGGCAGTTCTGCTCCCAGCGCCGGCTGCCATCCTGCCGGCTCCCGAGCTCCTGTGTGCATTATCGACGCAGTGAACTCCGATCGCTCCCCTCCTCCACAACTGCTTGCTGCTCGGGTTTGTGAGAGTGATTTATGGGAGGGCGGTGCATGGATTTGCACAAGCGAGGGTATGCCTTGCACGAGTGAGGGTGCCCCATAAGCAGCTCTCAGAAAAGGAACGAACACCACTCCCCAGGAGCCCCCTCCCACACCCTTGCAGTCCACCCACCTCCTAAGATAAGATAATCACCGTTGTGGTTCTAACACCATCGTGAGTTCCGCCAGTTTGGTCTGTGACACCGGTGGAACCAGAGAGTTTGTATCCTGCTCCTTCTGTGTGTGAGGTGCACCCACGTTTGCCGCACCGTTTACTCTCATTGCTGCAGAAGACCCCTTTACCGAGGTGCGGCGGTCCTTGCTACCTCGAACGCCGTCTGGGTGGTTTCTACGCTGCAGCTGTCATGGACGATGGGTCTGAAATTACACACACATGCACTCTCACTAAGAGGCATGCCCAAGTTCTCTGGGGTTGCTGCTGTCTTTCACTGACATATTTGTTCAGCACAAAACTCTCAGGGGAGAGGAAGAGGAAGAGCCTAAGGGAGGAGGGTGCTGGGCCCATGGGTCTCACCGGATGGAACCGTGTGCCACCTGTAAGGTAGGGTTCATCCCTCTGCCTGCAGGACACACAGACAGTGAGAGAGAGCCGCTTAGAGACACGCAGTAGGAGTGAGGCTAGGAAGTGAGGGGCACAAGTCTGAACAACCCCCCCAGCCAACAATTTTGCCCCAGAATGCTGGTGCCCAACACGCCAACCCGGGGCCACTTTGGCCACAGGACAGAGAGAGCCCTGAGCAGAACAAGGTTTCCCTGACATCCCAGACACCATCAAACACTACAAGACTCAGCAGTGTGCTGCCCAGCTGAACCTGAACACAGCTCTGGCCGTCAGCAGGTACGTGAGACTTTCTCCGCACTCCGTGGCACGTGCTGCAAGGCTCTGTGGCCGAGCTGCTCTGGAAACCCCTCTGGTGCCACTGCTGGCTGAGGCCGATGGGCTTCCCGTTCCTTCTGGCCAATAAGAGAACGGAGGCTTGTCGGTCGCACACACGCACACACGCACCACACACACACATCAGACGTTAATCCTGCCGGGAAAGTTGATTGGGAGCACTAAGCCCCCAACAGGATTACCCCGCAGGCTGCGCACAGCCGACATCCACGCGCCAGCATCCATTTGTCATGCTCAGCTGGCCTTAGGGACAGCCAGGTGGGGCGCCTGCCGCAGCCCAACTGTCTGTGACAGACACCCCTTAGGGAGACAGATGGCGGGGGAGGGGGGCTGTGTCTGCAGGCCTGGCGACGGAATAAGGTGCCAGGAATGTGCCCGGCACTGTTTCCGGCCGGTCCGTGCTGTTGGGTGGGGCGGAGTCTGTCTGGGCGGCAGGGACTGGGCACAGGGGTGGGGGGCACCGTGATGTCTCCTACACTCAGCCCAGAGGGAAGCCTGACGCAGGAGCCACGTGTCCCCGTCAGGCCGGGTCCTGATTTGCTGCCTTACGTAAGAGGACGTGGGCAGGGGCCAACAGAGCAGCTGCGGGCAGCGACAGCGGGAAGCAGGACTGTTCAGAGAGAAGGGGGAGTGCGAGGCAGGTGCGGCGGGTTTTCACCGGGGCCCGGAAAGAAAGCCGCCCTCTTGTATCAGCATCCGCAGGGCTTCCTAGAGCTCCACCCAAGACTGGGATTCATTTCCATCCCTGCCAAAGCACCCCGGATCCGAAGTCAGAGAGATAGCCATGGGTCCCTTTTTCCTGGTGCATGCCATGCGTGGGACTTCAGGGACAAGGGCTGGCCTCGGAGTGGCCTGCTTCACCACTGCCTTTTCCTCGATAGTCCCACACACCAGCGTACCACCCCGGCCCTCCAATCCCGAGGCCCGTGCCGGTGGGGTCAGGGCTCCACCCTGCAGCCCAACTCCTCTCAGTCCTGCGGGGAAGGGTAAAGATAAAATGGCAAGTGTACGTGGACCGGGCTGGTCCACTGCAGGCGGGTCAGAGGTAGGTGGCCTCCGTCCGTGGGGTGACGGTTAGACACCGACTTTTTATGCAGCTTCATATGACCCAGCACAGCAGACACGCTCACCACGGGGAACCTGCCCGAAGGGGTCTCACCAGAGCCCCTGAGAACAGGTGGCTTCGAGCCCACCAAGGCCTGGCGAAGGCCCCATTGCTCAAGCCAAGGAGGGCGTTCCCCAAGGCCGAGCCCATCTCTGGCCACCTCCAGGGACACCACCGACACAGGACAACTCCCAACCACTGAAAACCACTGTGACCAGGGACTGGAAGTGACAGGGCCATCTCTCGACGGTCACACCTGGGGCCTCCTTACCTTCCCGCCGCCACAGCTCTAAGGGCAGGTGAGGAAGCCATGGTGGGCCCGACCCAGTGGGAGTCCTCGGGGCCTGTGTGGTGTGCAGGCTCTGCCCCAGAGGGCCACCTGCTGTCCCATCTGCCATGGGCATGAAGCAGAAAGCCAGCAGGGCCCAGGGGACCCTGGGGGAGCCTGCTTGCGGGAAACCCAGGCCAGCGCGGGCTCGGTCACCACCATGCACAGTGACACTGCTGAGTCACGAACAGAAGACGGATGACAGACAGCCAGTTAGCACAGTGCTTTGCTGCATGGGAAGCCGGGTCTGGGCTCCGAGCCACTGGCCTCCCCCACCCCTCAGCCCAGGAGCGCCGGGGGCGGGCAGGGGACCAAGCTCTGCTCAGCAGCAGTGACTAGACAGAAGCGCGGGTGCTGGAACTCCCGCTCCCGGCCCTGGACTGGGAGCGGGGCTCCGCCTGGCCCTGCCTTCCACTGGCCATATTCTCAAGGTGTCCACCCTCCCCGGTCTCCCCAGGCCACGAAACGAGGGTCCTCAAAGGGTCAGGGTATTATGTCCCCACAAGAGCCACCGCACTCTCCAGGCAAAGGTCATGGGAGGATGGGGTGGGCGCAATACCCACCGATCTGCTTCTATAAGACGCATCCTCACAACGTAAGTTATGGCTCCTTAATGTCACCAGCAAAGGTCTTTTCCCCAGGGAGTGAGTTCAAAGGAAAGACACAGGCCCGTGTGGCTGGCTCTAGGACTTGGTGGCAGTGGCTTACGCACACGCTCATGATAGAGACTGCCCCGGAGTATGTATGGCCAGTGTGTCTCCTTCTGAAACCTGACCTTGAGGCCCCATTAGTTCCCAGTGCCCTCAGCCCGGGTGCAGCCAGCCAGCCTGGCCAGGGCGTGGGAAAGCAGGGCGCCCGAATACACACCCAGAGGGTGTCTCCCTGGAGGGACAGATGGCTCCTCCTGCATCTGCTGCAGGGTGTACAGAGGTGGCCCTTCCCATAGGCCAGGGGCTTGGGAGCTCTGGCCCTTCTCCCAGCCCCAGAACCTGTAGCACCTGTTCAAGGACAAGCTCACACACCTGGGGAACCACCGCATCAGGTCACTAAAACCCAGTCCTGCCTCTCAGATGCTTCCCAGACTTGAGGACTTTTTGTCCGGGAGAGACAGCATGGAGCTGGCCCAATACCTAACAGCTCCGCCCCCGTTCAACAGGTAGGCTGGAGACCCAATGAAGCAAATCCTCGGTGGTGACCACTGGGCAGTGATCCCGAGGTGCTGCTGCTCCCTTTCCAGGGTCCCTCCCTCAACTGACCTCTGCTGCTTTACGGAACGCTTGAACGCCCTTATGACCTCCAGCCAGTGCGTCAGCTCCCCCAGGACCTCCCAACCCAGGGGATTGGGTGCTGCCTCTTGGGAGAGGAAAGGAAACTTGAAGGCCAAAGGCTCTCCTCCTGAAGTGACCATCTGTCTCTAAGGCGACCCAATCTCCAAACCACCGCTGCGCCCAACCCAGCCACCCAGCCCCAGCAGGGAGCCTGAGGGGGCCGGGCGCCAGGAGAGGTCGCGCCCCCCGCAGAGCGAACACAGGACCCACAAAGGATTGGGCTGACTGAGAGCCAAGTTAAACAAGGCCGCCCTGCGGCTGGGCCCCGGACAACACAGGGCTCTGCATGGGGCCTCCTGAGCCTGCGGAGAGGTCGACCCTGCAGCGGTCGCCAGGCTCCAGTGCAGTCAAGGCTGAGGCAGCACTGGACCCCAGGCCCTGGGCTGTCCCCATTGCGAGCAGGGTCACCATTTAGCCAGAAAACTCACACCAGCCATCCAAAAGGGTGGGGAAAGGACACACAGGGACAAGGTACAAAGCATTGACCTTGGTGAGGCACCATACACCACCCTCATCATGACTCTCACCATGGTGACTGCCCATCACAGGTGGGTGTCACCTCCACCGTAAAGTGGGGGAGCCCAAGGACGGGGAGACGGAGTGACTCAGCCCCTAGGCCGAACTGGGCTCGTCGCAGCACTGCCTGGCTCCGAAGCGGAAACTGCCGATCTCACTCTCTCCAAGTGGGCAGCTGGCGCTTAACGTTGTGAAGGAAACATGTGAAGAGGATCACTTCCTCCCTACCTTCCTTCCTTCCTGCCCTCCCCTCCTCCCTCCCCTCCTCCCTCCCGCCCGCCCCGGGACTCAGAGAGGCCTAGATAACAAGCCCAGAGTTCTAGTAACTGCAGGATCCAGGCTTGCTGGGCTTGCCCTCAGCCAGAACTGCTCGTCCAGGCATTCTGGTGCTTCTCCATCGTCCTGTGTCAACCTGACACCTTCCTGCCACGGAGGAGAGCCGAGGAAATGGACCGGAGAAACCACAGGTATCTTCCATAAGGAGCACACTCGGTGTTTCAACTCTATAAGCCTCTCCTTCAAACAAAGAACTGTGTTTGTAATGATGGGATTTTAGATACGCAATCAGCTGGCTGAAGGACCTCAGCTGGGGACTTGGGGCACCCCCGATGTCACACTCACTTAGCTCTGGCTGGTGGCATTTAGAAAGAAAATGCTGTTCACGTTAAACCCAGCGGTGTCCTTTATAACAGGGTCACGCAGGCAATGACCAGGAGCACGGTCAGTGTCCAGACACCACAGTGACAGCCGTAACTACAGCATAGTCCTCGGCGATGCAGGTAACTCAGTTCCCGGTGAGCCCACGGCACGGGGTGGCCGCCCAGACAGCCAGGGTCGCCTGCAATGCACCGATCAGACCAAGTGCCCGGGAGGCCAGCTCCCGACAGTGGCACTCCATTCTGGGTGCTGGGGACCAGGACACGGGACACTGAGCGTGTGGGGGGACTCCGTGGCCACAGAGCGGCTTGTTGGAGCGGCTTCCAGAGGTGATAGCGTGTATCACCAGTGTCCCGGTCAGCCATCAAGGAGCACATCAGTGCAGGTGCTTCAGAAAACACCTGCGTCGACACTCAGTGGGTCCCTATACACTTCAAGTCTGTTTATCTCATCCTCAACGGTAACGAGGCAGGTGTTAGGATCTTCGATTTACAGACGATGAAACTGAGGCACAGGAAGAGCCAGTCACCCACAGACAATCAATCTTCATGGAATGAATGAGTGGACGAGAACTGTTTGCCAGAAGCCGGGACTGACTGGCAGGGTGCCCGAGAGCAGGGGAGAGCGTCAGGGACAGTCTTCACGAGAGCTGCTGGCCCGTCTGGAAACCCCTGGGCCCGAGGATGCTGCCCGGCCTCCACCCAGTGGGACGCAGTCCAAGTGCCACTGCACTGCCACAGGCTGGGCTTGGTGGCGTCACTCCAGAGGCCCCGCCCTCCCTGGGGGGACCCAGGACGGGCAACAGCCTTAAGATTTCCTGGTACTGCCCGTGGGGTGACATTTATCCCACCTGGTGGTGGGGCCACCCCTCAGGTGACGAGCAGATGGGAAGATCCAGGGTCAGGGTGTGACTGGCCACCTGGGACCCAGCCTCCCTCCCGCAGCGTGTGTGTCACATGGTGTCACAGGATTGCACAGCTCGGTGTGACCCCCCATTGTGTGCCCCCCAGGTGTCCCCCCACTCCCGCACTCCGCCAGCTCTGCTGTGAACGGACAGGGAGGGGCCCGTGTACCCGAGCCCTGACGTCCCGTGTGCCAACTTGGAGACCAGCTCTATCAATCCAAGACCAGATCAGTAATTCCCAGTTGGTGGGATGGAGTACTATGCAGCCATGAATAAGAATGGTTGCCAGCGTAAACAGTCAAGGGGTTATAAAGTAAGTTGTAGAGTCTCATTATGCATGACATGCTACCATTTGTGAAAAAAAAAAAAGGCTCAAAAACGCGTGGAGCACCTCTGAAAGGATCTGAGGTGAGTGCTGCAGAGAAACCAGAGACCTGGCTGCAGGGGGAAGGGTGCCTTACTTCGCACCTTGAATGTTTTAACGGCCACCCGGCATTGTCTCTTCAAGTGCATGAGTGTGTCAACGACACAACAGTGTCCTAGGACTGGAGTTGATCTGTGAACTTCCGGCACATTCAGCTGCCCGGTGTTGTGTCACTCGCTCTGTCTGAGCCCCAGGTCCCTCGTTTGCAAAATGGGGCCAGAGATGTTTCACCTCCGTGAATGCGGGAGGCGGGGGCGGAGCCTTTCAGACTGCTCCCTCTCTGAGATACAATCCCCTGCAGGTGGAGCACAAGTAGGGTGCATCCCAGCAAAGGAACCCTGGGACTAGCCTGGGGGCAAGTCCTCTCTGAACAGAACTAAAAGCTCCTCCCTCCCTGCAGCTTGTGGCCTGAAAGACCAAGGCTGGGGAATGTGCTAAGGGCCAAGGGCTGTCTGAAAGCCCCGCCCTCGCCCTCCGCCCCACGCCACCCATCTTTTCCTCTGGACCCAAGGACACTGTGCCCTTAGGTTCCACACCTCCGCTTGCTGTTCTCTGTCACGGGTACCTTCTCCCTCCACAGAGGCTCCTCCTGCGGCTTCTCTCTCCCAGGGAAGGAGGCTTCGCTGGGATAAAGGAGAGCTGGTCCCTGCCAGGCAGGGAGCAGGGGGCAGAGTCGCTCTGCCTGAAACCAGCACAGTTCTGGGGGGACCCAAGGGGACAGCAACCCCAACGCTCCAGGGCTCCACCCGGGACTCGGGAGGGCTCTTCTGCCTCGTCAGCCGACAGCTCAACACCCGTCCCGGCTCACAGTGGGGCCGTCACCCAGCACTTTCTTATTATGGACGTGCCGCTAACACACACCACCCCTGATTAGACAGACACGGGCCGCAGGCCTCACTGAGTGACATTCCTCACTCCCCGGACGCCCCGGCATCTTCTCATTGGCTCCCCACTTCCGAGCCTCCATGAGCCCCCACCCGCCCCTCCCTCTCCTCCTCCCTGAGGTCCAGAAACGTGGACACCGAGGACTGCCCTCCATGGAGGGGGAGCTGGAGAAATTCCAGGCTGGACTCAGCAGCTCTCCCTCCCTCCATAAGCTGCTGGACCACAGCCACGCTCTGGGTCTCCTGGGACCAGACTCAGGAATCTGCAAGAATCTCATTATTTCCTCTCCCCCGACGCAGTCACCGCATCAAGGCCGCAGGACCCTGGGAAGGGTGGGGGAAAGGGGACCCGGCCTCCCCCAATTCCAGGGGCTCTAGGCCCCTGAACTGGCTCCAGCCTGGGCACAGAGGGGTCACAACTGTGTCTTTATGGCCCGGTGAGACTTCTGTGCACTTGCCCTAGACTCTTCTGCACAAACAGGTCGAGTAAGAACCAAGTTCCCTGCTAGGGGCACCATGGGCAAGCCGCCGCCGCCGGGGCTCAGACAGCGCTCTCCTGCTGCTGC
Organism: Tonatia bakeri; assembly: GCA_004024845.1. Classification (NCBI taxonomy): domain Eukaryota; kingdom Metazoa; phylum Chordata; class Mammalia; order Chiroptera; family Phyllostomidae; genus Tonatia; species Tonatia bakeri. The sequence continues at coordinate 14,431 of PVIA01006198.1, forward strand.
TTTGGCGCTGTGGCTGTGGCTGCAGCTGCAGGAGCCACGCCCACCTCCTCTCCGTGACCGAGGGTGGTCCCTTGGCCCCACCATGCGGTCTGACTGTCCCCATGGCAGTCAGGACTTCAGGTCGATGCCAGCAGTCCCACTGTCCTCTCCGCCCCACACAGAACAGGGGCCCCAGAGCTTCAAGGATGCTGGGGCTCCCCTTACAAATTATCTGGCGCAAGCTTCGTGAAAAGTGTGTCCTCTGGACGCTCCCGGGTTGGGGGTGGAGGGGCAGGTCCTACGTGACAACCTACACTCACATCCCACCCTCCCTGAGCCCTCCGACGCCTTCTTCTCCAGAGTCCCTGGGCAGGCTTGGCACTCCGACTCCGTTTAGCGTAGGCCACCGCTGGGCCTGCGTTTCAGCCAAACAAACTTGAGGGCCACTCCTGGCCCCCAGAGCCCTTCTGAGTCCTCTCGGCAAGCCGGGGGTGAATGCCTCCATGGGCAGCCCGCTCTGCCCCCTCCGTCGGGGGGCGGCCCGCAGGAGCAGGGCTGGCACTCACTCACCTGTGACACCTGCCAGGCTCGACTCCGAGTCCCACTGGCTCCACCCCCCCCCCCCCCCCGCTTCAGGGGTGCTTTCTGCCAGCTCCCCTGAGGACAGCGCCCCAGCTGCGCCCAGTCCTCCAGCCTCACACACCTCTGAACCTGTCACCCTGCCTCGTATTCCCAGAGCCTTGCCCTGTGTGATGGGCTAATTCTCACTTAGCTGTGAAGTGCTGGTTTCTGGACTTAGGCACAGAGGGCTCCGGGAGGGACAGTGTCACCAGACTCCCAAACATGCCACCCAAGCCATGAACCTTTAGAAAATCAGGCTGTGGGGGCTAGAGGGGTGTTCACTGTGTCCCCTAGGTCACACCACAGGTGGCTGCGCCCTCAGGTGGCCATGGGGCCTGACATGCTGGCAGCCAGCGCGGAGGAGGCTCCGGGCCCTTAGCACCTTCTCATCACGCACAGTGATGGTGGCACGAGGCCCTCTTGGCCCGTGGGCGCATGGTGTCGCTCCGGAAACTGTGAGGTCAGTTGTCTGACCATCGGGGAAGTGCAGGCACATGTGAGGTCCTCGGCCAACAGGAATGAGGGCCCACCACTGCCTGAAGGGCTGGCGGCCTAGCGGGGAGAGGGACCGTGTCCGCAGAGGAACGGAGAAGCACAACGCGGCATCCACGCATCGTGGGTTCCGCTGCATCCTGGAAAGGGAGGACCTTCCCACACACGCTGCAGCGTGAACGAACCCCGAGGATGACACGCTGCACGAAAGATGCAGGCGCAAGGGCACCAACACTGAATGACCTCTCCTACTCGAGGCACTCGGCTCGTCAAATCATGGAGACGGCGCTGAATGGGGGTGCAGGGGGTGGGGTGGGGACGCTGCTGTGTCGGGGGACAGAGGGTCAGTGTGGGAAGATGAAGAGTTGATGGACAGGGCTGATGGTTGCAGAACAATGAGAGTGTGCTCGACGCCTCTGAACTGAACCCTTACGGTTAAAACGGCGCATTTTCACCATAATTAAATGATACCAAAAAAACAAAGGAGGGGACATACTTCTCCCGGCTGCCGTGAGTGACTCACGGGCCGTGGGGGCTCCGTCGGATGGGGAGCTTCCCTAGGAAGGTGCAGATCCAAGGACCCCGTGCCCCAGCCTGCCCTTGGCCTGTCCGCGCACAGAGGCTCCTTCCTGGCTTACCGGCTCCGACCACTCCACGGGTGGAGCTCACTTCTCTCTCTGCCCTGTCCATGGTCTCTTCCGGCCTGAGTCCCGGGGCTCCGAGAGGGCTCAGCAAACCTCCCACCGGATGTTTAAAAACTCACCCTGCGCCCCGCCTGGTGTGGCTCAGTGGACTGAGTGCCAGCCTATGAACCAAATGGTTGCCGGTTCAATTCCCAGCCAGGGCACGTGCCTGGGTTGTGGGCCAGGTCCCCAGTAGAGGGCGCACAAGAGGCAACCACACTTTGATGTTTCTCTCCCTCTCTTTTTCCCTTCGTTCCCCTCTCTAAAAATAAATATAAAATCTTTAAAAGCAAAACAAAACAAAACACCTCATCCTGGGCTGTGATAACATGCTGTCGAGGGCCTGCTGTGTGCGAGCTGGGGCTCAGGGCATCTTCACAGCCGCCTTTGGAGGACGCCCCACCCCCGCTCAGCGGGCGCAGTGGCCCTGCCCTTGCAGGCACCCCCTTCCCAAAGTGGCCGCCCCCAGAACTCCACGCTCTTCAGAGGTTCACCAGGGAGGTATCAGCATGCTGTGGGGCTCGTGATTCAAGCGGATTTTTTGCAGTTTTCAAACATTTCAAAAGGATATTTTACTGAATCATTTTAAAAACACAAGGAAATGCATGAAAAATAAACACTTATATTTTCATGGGGGGCGTGGCAGTGGGGGGGATCCCTCTCCTTCGCTTCAGCCGGGGCCCGGAGAGTATCAGTTCCCTCCCGTCCACGCTGCGTCTTCAATCTTTTCAACTCCTTTTCATTCGGCAGAATTTTGAGGTTCTGTACACACCACCCTGCTAATTAAGTCCAAGACCTTGAAAGACATTTATGATCTCACAGAAGAACTCAGATTAAAGATTAAGAAACTGAATAAGGTCCAAACGCAATAACACCGTTTATAATGAAGCATTCAGTTCTGGGGCCCAGACTACAAAGCAGAAGCCAGCTGAGCTCCAAAGCAATGGAGGACTTCAGCGTCCCTGCAGCCCAGGTTGGCCACCCCACCCCACCCCGCCTGCGTTTGGGGTGGCCGGTGAAAAAGTCTCTGAGCGGCGACCTTGCTGCACCTCACAGTTCACCTGGGGTCTGGTACCCCGCCCTCCCCTGCTTTGATTTTCTTTGATTTTTCTTTCCTGGGATGAAGGTGATCTATTTTTACTGCGGAAGCGGGTGTGTGAGTGAGGGGTTGCTATAGCGACAGCTGGTGGTGACAGACCAGGCCCTGCTACAGTTCCAGGTCAGAAACAGACCCCAGATGCTAGGCCTCTCCCTCACCCACTGGGGTCCCTGCCTGCTGCCCGCAGGGGGCAGCGCCAGGCTGCCAGACACGGGGCCCGTCAGTCAGAGGCCCCCAGAAGACACCTCGGCTCCCAGGTGTGGAAGAGCTCCTGGGAGCGGTTCAGCGCTGGGTGCGCGTGGGATGAGGTCGGGTGTGCCCTGTGAGACACTAGGTTAGGAATCCCAGGGGCGGGCACGCACACACACACGCACACACAGTAACACTGAAGCATCTACCCTGGTTGCACACACGTGCGCCAGCAGCCCTCGAACGTGTCCGACAGCAAAGCTCACCAACATACAAGAACGTTCCCAGCCGCTGCAGGAACCCCAACCTGGAAACCGCCCAGGCCCCACGAGGGGGCTGCAGCCGAGGGCCCTGCAGGCGACGACCGTGAGGGGCCCTTTGTTACCCGGGAACCAAGTGAATAGGTAGACTTCAGCCACAACCTTGGCCTGGCTGCGTCTCCCAAAGTTCAAGTGAAAGAAGCCAGACAACAACAGCATCTTGCATGGACCCATCCTATGAAGTTCAAAGCCAGATAACGATAACCTTGGGGGTCAGTGCCTGGCTGATGGCAGGGGAGGCTTCTGTGCTAGGACCCTGTTCTGTTCCTTCTCCGCACGGCGGTCACACGCACACGTGCACACCGTGCAGATTCACCGCCGACACGTGCACGTTTCTATGTGCATGCACTTGAGCAGAACTCGCGTGAACAAGGTTGCACTGCACCGTGAATCCAATGTCAGAAGCATCGGGAGCTGGGAGAGTTGGAAGTGTTCGTGGCGCACGGGGACCTGAGGGGAGGAGAGGCCCCTGGCCGCACGTGGCCACAGTCAGTGCGGAGGCAGGACAGCCCAGGCCTGGCCGTCAGGGCAGGCACGCTACAGAGACCTGCTGCCAGCTGTGGGGCCCCTGCTGTGGGGGTGACCCTGGAGAAGGGGGGCTGGTGCAGCGGACAGCCCTGAGAAGGGGGGCCCTGGAACAGCCGTGGAAGGTGAGGGGTCAAGTGCCCCTCAGTCACGGGGCTGGCCCGCAGGTGCCAGCCTGAAGGCACTGTAGTATGCTCTCCTTTCCACTGCGCTGGCCCCCAGGCTTCTCCTCGGAGTCACAGCCACAGCTGCTCAGAGGTCACCTCCAGGCCCCAGCCACTCCTGTTGTCCTTTCTGATCAGCCTGGGCCACTCGGTGACTGGGCTGAGTCACCCAGGAATGAGAAGCAGAGGGGACAGAGGGGAGCTGACTCAGTATCCACCTTGACTCACGGCCAGCCTGGGGTGGCGGCTGGAGGCTCAGTGAAGAATGAGGCAGAGAAGTGACACTTTCATGTCCCTGCAGATGTCCATTCTAAACAGCTAAACATATGTGGTGAACGTGGAGGTCTTTAGAAGCAACCCCAGCGGGGACTCTGGGAGCCAGGCAGGCAGGCAGGAAGACCACGAGGGGATGGGCAAAGAGCCGAGGGGGACGGGACGGACAGCAGCCTTCACGTTCCCACTCTGCCAGCTGCTCGAGGCCAAGAGCCACCACGGACGCGAGCCCTCCGCCTGCAGCACCAAGGGCGGGAGAGCTGGGACGGGCGGGGCTGGGGGCCGCGTGTACCTGGGTGCAAGGCGGACGGGAAGGGGAGGCTCGTGGTCACGCCAAGACCTGCCACTGGTTCCGGTCCCCCGTGTCACGTCCACTCAGCCGGCAGGAGACCGAGTGCCCGCTGCCTGGCGCTGCCTGGATTCCTGTCCCCGGCGCCGCCCTCAGAGGGCCTGTGAGATCGCTCTCGCTTACCACCCCTCCAGCCGCAGAGGGCTGGGATGGTGCCTGATCCTCTCCTCATCTTCCTTCTCCATTTTTTAAAAAATTCTCACTGGGGATATTTTGTTTACATTGGTTTGGGAGAGAAAAAGAGAGAAACATCCATCGGCTGCCTCCCCTGGGCGCCCGGACCAGGGACTGAACCTGTGAACTTTCGGTGCCCAGGATGGCAGCCCAACCACCCGAGTCACCCAGCCTGGCCCTTTCCCATTTTTGCCATGATCGCCATGTGCTCTTGGTCCACACAATCTGGAACTCTGTTGACCCAAGAGAAGGCTTAGGTCGGAACCCTCACCCCGTGGGGCGTGAAGACCGGAGGGGACGTGAGGCTGGGGCGGGTGTAAGGGTGCAGGGGGTGGGGGGCAGGAGCTAAACATTGAGGCCCGAAGGGGTGAGCTTTTCATGAATCAGAACTTCCAAGGGTGTTTCACCACAAGGGGTGACACGTTCAAAATTCCAACGACAGCTGCGTACTTCCTGATAGAAATGCCACCCACGGGCACACACACACGGACCCAGTGGGTGTGGGCCCTGCCTCTCTCAGGTGGTCATTCTGGCTGTGTGTGTGACAAAGACGGCATGTCTCCTGGTGTCTCTTGCTCTGAGAAACTACAGGGAAACCCGTGGAGGAAGTGCAGTGTGCCTTGTCCCCTGAGGAAGGGTCCTGCCTCCTGGTACAGTTACAGCTGAGGAGACAGCGAGCAGCCCCAGGGGAGAGACTGAAGCAGCAGCAGAAGCAGCCAAAGGGCCCTAGGAATCCATGGGGTGACCTAGGGGCACTTGATTTGGGGAGATGAGGGTGCATAAAAGAGAGACACCTTCACGGAGCTGCCTTAGGGTAGGAAGAGGGCCCCTCCATGGTTCTTTTGGCTATGGGAGTAACCAGAGGAAGGAGAGGGAGGGGCTGGAAGGAAATTAAAAACACCACAAACTGCCCTGGCTGGTATGGCTCAGTGGACTGAGCACTGGCCTGTGAACCAAAGGGTCGCTGGTTCAATTCCCAGTTGGGGCACACGCCTGGGTTGCAGCCCAGGTCCCTGGTGGGGGGTGTGCAAGAGGCAACCACACACTGATGTTTCTCTCCTTCTCTCCCTCCCTCCCTTCCCCCTCTCTAAAAATAAATAAACAAATAAAATCTTTAAAACATACACACCACAAACTTGGAAGCCACGCTCACTGGAGAAGAGGGATAACCGGGAGTGGCTACTTTGAGGTCCGTCCGGTGACCAGAAATTCCTTGGTAACTGCGTGTGACGCTACAAGGTGTTAGGATTAGAATGGCGGGTGAAACGTTGCTCTGGGGACAGGGTCCCTCCCTGTCCCTGACAAGCCAGGAGGTCCCAGAACGGGCGAAGGGGAGGTTTTAGAGGGACAGATGGTTAGACTGGGCGTTAAAAGCTGAGTGATGGACGGGCCGGGAGCTGGGAGGCCACACTCAGCTGAGACCTCCGATACTCCTTCACCCAGTGCCTCCACGCCGGACACTATCGGCAGAGCCCGCACTGGCCGTCTGGCCATGCTCCTGGGTCCTCTCACTCAGGGAAATCAGGACACACCTGGGTACCCAGGCTCTGGTCACCCCGGGTGGCCTCAGCCTGCCTCCCCACCCCCACAGGGAGCTTCTGGAGGGAGCCCTGGTTTCCCCACTCCCCGCCCCATCGGCACTGGCATTTGCACATGAGCACCTGCAAAACTCGGAGGACATGCAAATATTATTTTTGCTCCCAGAAGTGTAGGGGACAGGATGACAGCCAGATTTAACTCGCGCGGGGAGAAACCGCCCTCTGACCAGCGAGAGGCTTTTAATAACGGGCCCGCCCGTCCCCATCCCCAGAACCCGACTGCTAGTTAAACAGTAGGTTCAGGTTTAATTCTAGAGTAAGTGAGGGTTTATTACTTTATTCCTTAGAGTGTCATCTTTTTAAACCGCGTCTAGGAATCCGGGGCAGGACGTCTGTGATTCCCCCACCCTTGGCAGGGCGAGGCGGCGACCTTGTTCCTATGAGAATTCACCTTTGTATCCAATTAGATGCACACTCCAGTTCCTCCCCGAGACTGAGAACTCCCTGCACTGCACTGTGGAGCTGCCTCCGAGTCCTGGGGTCTCGTGCCCCGGGCCGCCCGCATCACACGGGGCCCACCGTCCGGAAGTGACTGGATGGCGCCGAGTCACAGGCGGGTTTTCCGATGACCCTCCTCTCCTCTCACTCCCCCTCTTCCCACGTTTTGCCGCAGTCACTTCCTTATGGCCCGCACACTGTGTCTCATTCCACTCGCGTGACATAAAATCTGACGCACCCCTCGCTGTCCCCATCTTCACCACCCTGGGCATGTGAGCCTGTCCCGTCAGACAGCGGGGTGCTCAGGAAGCGCCCAGGACAGCCCAGCAGTGCGGCCAGGAACCGGTGCACACCTGTGCTTATACAGCGAAGCCTCCTGGCTGGTGGGAGTGGCAGGTCTCACAGGCGCCAAGAATCTAAGAATGCTTTGGGCTCTACCTGTCCAACCCCGGCCACACGGGCAAAGCCCACCCCAGCCCACAGGTCCCTGGACACACCCCAGCGGAGACGCCCCCGACCACTGCAGCCACAGGGGTCCCGACCCCCTGTGCGTGCAGAGGCTGGGGCGGGTCCCAGGGATGGAATGGCAAGCTTCCCCCGCAGACTGACCAGGGGTCGCTCCTCCCACACGACCCTGACCTGCCCAGGGGCCCCGCCCCAGGGTGAAGGTGGCCTCAGAGTCCCTTCTCCCAGACCTGGCTGCCAGGCTCCTTTGCACACACGCACTTCCCTCCTCACAGTCAGAAACAGCGGCTCCCACCCCTCCTTCCCTGTCCCCACGCTGCTGGGCCTGCCTAAAGGAACAACAGCCCAACAGGTCACTGACGGCATCGGGCCAGGTGGGCGAGAGAGAGAGGAAGCCACCTCGGAAAAGGCGCAGGGCCGTGCACGACCAGCGTCGCCATCAGTACGGAAACACACCTGAACACACCCGCCCGCACCTCCGCCTGCACCTGACAGTCACCGCCACGGCAGGGAGGGAGAGCTGCACCGGCTCTCCCCCGGGAGTCTGCACGTGTGCACGCACACGCACACGCACGCGCACGCCCTGGGGTCTCCCTCCCCCCAGGACTCCCAGCCAGGGCCAGAAGGGCTGTGTCCTACCGTAGAGGCCATGGGGCTCCGACTGCCGCCTCCCAGTGCTGCGGTCCGACTCCTTGTGCTTCTTCTTCCCCCTGAGGCTGCCGAAGCGCTTCATCGGTCGCTGTGGCCACAGGAGCCGCGCCGGGCGGCCACACCAGGACACGTGGAGCCAGCGTCAGCCCCCTGTGGCGGGGAGCCAGGGGAGGGGCAGCACCCGCCAGTAGGCGTGGGGTGCCCTGCAGCCTCGGCCCCCAGCAGCTCAGAGACGCAGCCTGGGAGTCCGAGCGAAGTCCTGGGGGGGGGGCACGGGCGCAGCACGGCCACTCTCGGGCGGCAGCCACAGGACGCACGGGGCGGGAATCCCCTGCCGCCCTTCCTCTGACAGAGCTCCGGCTGCAGCGGCAGGGGCAGCCCGCCGGCCCGAGGTGGCAGGAAGCCTCCACAAGCACAGGCAGAGCCTCGCCTGGGTCTGTTTATGGAGTGAGGGCCAGCCCTGCACTCGGGCACGCCCGGGGTTCTTCCTCCTTTACGTTACAGAAAGGGGGACGAGGGAACGGGCCCAGGGAGCACCGGCCCGCCGGTCATGTGCGGGTCTGCAGATGTCTCTTTAAAAAGCCTGTAAAAGGAAACCACACCGGGCAGACAATCCTTGGCACCAATTGGCCAGAGCGCTCTCCCATTGTGACATGACATCACACAACTATTTTGATTCATGTGTTCCAAGGGTCAGGAGGCTCCGGCTGCTCCTCGGCGGAGGGGCCACCCGCCTCTGGGCTGGGACCTGGTGAGTCTCCTTTGGCTCCGGCTCCTCGGACGGAGGAAAAAAACCCACCTATGAGGGGCGGGGGCTTGGGGTCCCCTGGAATCCACCGGAGGGGGCAGCAGACTGGAACCTTGGACTCGCTGAGGACTGCAGAGTCACAGAGCTCAAAAGAGATTTTAGAGAGGGTCTGGTCCAACCCCCTTCTGGGGCAGATGGGGAAACTGAGGCTTGGGAAGGGCAGTGACCTGTCTGAGGTCCTGCCGCTAACAGCAGAACCAGGACTGCACTTCTGACCCAGGCTCCCGATTTAACGAAACCAACCCAAGTGCATTCAGTGTGTGTTTGGCAATCATGAAACAAACTTTAACACCGCCAGACAGGGGAAACATTTTCTCTTCTTTTTTCCTGAAGTCCTCACCAGACTCCAGGGGAGAGGGGATGCACCAACTGCTGCGACCTTGAGAAGGTTCCCCTGTCTACGGGCCTCAGCTGCCCCCTCCGTGAGCCAAGACGAGAGAGACGTGGGCATGCCCGCCAGTCCGCTTCCCAGAGTCTGCGAGTCTGACGGCTGAACAGCTAGTGTGCTGCCCATTCCTGCCGGGGCCGACGGGCAGACCGCCGGTCCGCCCGCGCTCTGCCGCCAGGATGCCCGGACGCATGCGCCTAAACAGTTTCACCCTCCAGGAGGGTTCTGGTGACTTGGAGCGACGAAGACAAACTGCTCAAGACCCCCAACGCCTCGCAAAACCCGCCTGGGATGGGTGGCAAGTGGTCAGAACGGACCCGTGTCATTGGGACAGATGGACGGAGGGGCAGCCACACGGCCCAACTTGGAGAGCAGAGCTCGGGTCGGCCCTGAGGGCTGGAGGGTGCGGAGAGAGGCCAGGCCAAGCTGAGGTCACCTGTGGCGGGGCCTGACCTCCAGAACCAGGTCGTAGAGCCCCTCCAGCTGGGTCCCCGGCGGGAGCTATCTGTGCTCACATCACTGTGTAAACGCCTGAAAAGACCACGGAGGTCAGTTCTGGAGCTTTACCCTCGGATTCCTGCCTCCTCCCTCCTTCCCACCTTCCCTTCCTTCCTCCTTTCCTTTTAAATCCATTCAGTCCTTAACAGACATTGAATGTTCTGAGTTAAAAATGAAACGTAGCCCGGGCCCAGTGACTCAGTCATTTGGCGCGCCGTCCCGAACAACAAAAGGTTGCAGGTTCAATTCCCAGCCAGGGCACGGACCTAAATGGCAGGGTTGTTTGATCCCTGGTAGAGGGCACGAATGGGAAGCAACCCATCGGTGTTTCTCTCACATCGATGTTTCTTTCTCGTTTCCTTTCTCTCTTTCTCCCTTCCTCTCTCTAGTCAATAAACATATCCTTGGATGAGGTTAAATAAATAAGTAAGCTCTGGTTAGTGTAGTTCAGTGGATTGAGCACAGGTTGCTAACCAAAGGGTCGCCAGTTCGATTCCCACTCAGGGCACATGCCTGGGTTGCGGGCAGGGTCCCCAGTAGGGGGTGTGCAAGAGGTAACCACACGTTGATATTCCTCTCCCTCTCTTTCCCTTTCCTTCCCCTCTCTCTAAAAACAAATAAATGAAATATTTTAAAAAAACAAGTACATAAACAAACAAAGCCTAACTTCTTTAGGAAAGGACCCCTAAACAGGTGTTCCCCTAGGAAAAAAAGGGAGGCATATTTGAGGAAAAGGAGAAGTTTTCATCTCCATCACTGTAACACTCTCCTCTTGGACGATCAAGCACGGAGCAGGAGAGAACACGCCGGTGCAGCGACCGAAAGCAAACGGAAACAAACCACCCCAGAGTCACGCCCATGGTTCTGCGCCCGGTATACGGTCGCTCACTCACCAAGTGGTCATTAAGCCTCCATCCGATCAATGCACGGGGCAGCTGCTGACAGAGGGGATCAGGGTCATGAATAATTCGAAGGCATTCTTGTCCTCTGAGAACTCCCTCCCGTGGGGGAAATAACAACTCCTGCCTGTTGAGTGCCCACCACATGCCAGTCGGAGTTCACGTGACCTCGCGGTGGTCATTTTATCTCATCTCCCTACCACCGGGAGGGGGGCAGGGGGCAGGTGTTAGCCCCACCGCTTCATTTATGATGAATCGCTTAGAGTCAGAGGTGTGCCCTGCCTGGGATCAGGCAGCTAGCAAGAGGGGAGACCATGGACTTGACCCTTACTTATCTGATTCCAAATTCAACACCTGCCCGCGAACCCTAGTTTCACGAACACACGCAGACCGGAGTCCGCCATCGGCAAGGCAAGAGGCTGAGTCCTACTTGATGTCAGAGGGCCGTGGACAGCCAGAGGGATTTGGAAAGTTCCTCTCTCTCCACTCCTCCTTGCCACCGTAACCTCAGGCAACAGAGAGACACACGGTGTTTGAAAGTTTCCGTCCCCATCACAGTTCATCTCGTGACACCGACCGGCTGCAGGGGCCTCTGCGCCGAGCTGACCCGCCCCCCTGGGTGCATGACCCAGGCTCTGAGAACACCCCACAGACCCAAACACCCTCCTGGGGATGTGTCCGGAGTGCTGAGAACAGAAGCGGGAAGACACCCTACTCCCTCTGTCCCTGAGGCCAGAGCCACTGCCGCCTCCTGGCCTGGGTGCCACTCTGTGAACTCACTGCAGGAGCAGCCGGTGCCTCCGCAGAGCAGAGACCGGGTGGGGCCCTGACCTCCCACGCCACTTGGGGTCGCTGCTGGGTGCTGAGACGGTGACTGGGTGTTCTGAAAGGCGGTGGTGGCCTGGGCCTGACTCGGCAGACACCTGTGCTCGGCCCCCACCGTCTACTCTGCCCACAGGAGGGCAGCTGCCCATGCAAGGAGTCGGGGCCGCGTGCAGTGCAGCTTTAAGAGGAGCCAGGTAACGACAAATGCAGTCACCTTGACAGGGGACACAAAGCCCCAAAGAGACCCAACTACACCAACACGTGCTTTTTTCCTTTTTTTTTTTATCCTCACCCACAGACAGTTCTTTAAAAATTGTTTTTAGAGAGAGGACGCACCGGGACTGGGGCCGGACGCACCCGACCGTGGATCAGAGAGCTCTCACGGGAGCACTGCCCGTCCGTGTCCAGTCTCCAACAGCTGACGGCCCCACATGCACGAGCATGAGCGGGGCGTCTGCGCCCCGCCGTGACTCACAGCTGTGCTCACAGGGCGCTTCCCACCCTCGGGGGCCTCTTCTTAAGGGAGGGAGGACGTGCAGGCTCCCCAGGAGAACTGCATTCCCTTCCACACGGCTGTCAGAGGTCAGGGCGTCTCAGGATCAGACGTTCAGCCCCTCGGCTGGCGCCAGGACCGAGCGCGGAACCGGACCAGGTCGCTGGCACAGCAGACAACTCTTTGTGCCTTAGCACGTCCCGACGAGGGACCCGCCCTGGTCACCATTCTGACTTGGTCCACGAGGCCGGGATGGGGCAGATTACAGGCCACACAAACTGCGTCCCTCGTTCTTGTCACTGTAGTTTCCCTAGTTTTTCAGCCCCAGACCCACACGCGACATGGAAGAGCACTTTCTGGAGACACTTCCCACGGTGAGCTCGCGTCTCACTCCATCTGGTGTGAGTCTTCGGTCCCCAGACAGAGGAACAGCTCCCACCCCGGGGGGACCAGCACTCAGTGAGCGGGCTCCTCGCACGGAGCTGGGTGCGCTCTGCGTTCAGCCACCTGGGGGGGCAGCATGTCCCACCCGGGGCCCAGGGGGCGGGGAGACACGTGCAGCCTGCGACACTTCCGTGCTGCAGGCAGGATGAGCTCTTAGTTGCGGAGAAAGGCCCTGTGACCCCAAACTGCGGGTAAATCAGCTGAATCATTGCACTTCCTCAGCTGGAGCCCGGGAGGCCCGTCCCCATAGCCTAACATACAGGTGTCCAGCGTCCCAGTCACCTGGTTCTGATGCCACGCTTCTGGCTGTGGCCTCCGCCAGGACGTGTCATCTCTCCCTGGCAGACATCACGGCTGACGCCCAACTTCTGTTCGTCACCCCCTCCGTCAGACGTCCGGCCCGGCCGAGGGTGGATGGCCCCCAGCAACAGACCCTTGGATCCCATGCTACCTCTAGATTGCCAACTGTATTAAAATAAAAAACTTTCAAGGCCCCAAACCCTCCTTCCTCTCGAAGCTTCTGGGGCATCATGCTGGGCCCAGAGCTGCCCAGGGACTCCGTGTGGCGGAGTGGCCAGCAGAGTGGGGCCCTGAGAGTGCACAGACTTTTCCCAGAGCACTGTCCTTGGCTGAGAAGCAGGCAGGCCGGCCATTACTGCTCAGCTTCAGAAATAAAGAGACAGAGGTTCAGAGAAGGAGGAGGATCTGGCCAAGAACCCCTGGGAGGGAGCCTGGGGACAAGGCGGGGCTCAATCCCGGGTCTGCCGGTCCCCGTCCAGGGGCCTGGAGGACCCCAGGCGGCCTCTCCTCTGTCGGCATGTTGACAGAGTAAATGGAGACCTGTCAACCAAAGCCTCGCTCTGAGACTGCTGAGGATCGTGGGACGGTGCCTGAAAAGCACCCAAACCTCAGTGAGGCTGCAGCCAAATGCAGCCCGGTTATGCAAGAGGACAGCAGGGGCCCAAGCTGGGGGGGGGACCCACACGCGTTAGCACATCTTCTGCCAGCACCCTCCTGCTGGTTGCAAAATCCTGTGTCATATTTCATGGAAAGTTCTAAAGGTCGCCGTGGCACTTGACTCGGAGTGAGATCCCGTGTCACCTCCTTGGGGCCTTCCGAGTCCCCTCCCCGGAGCTGTGAGTGAGGTGGCGGCGGCTCGGGAGAGTGCCGCCCCACCCTGACTGGGGCACCCGCGGCCAGTGGCACCTCCCAGGTTACACAGCAGGCTCACGGTCACACACGGCCTCGAGGTGCCCCAGGAACTGGAGGAGAGAGACTCAGTGACAAGGGGGTGGTTTTGTTTGGCAAAGACAGAACCTCTCGACTTGCAAGCTCACACCAGTGGCACCTCAAGCCAGGGCAATAGGGGTTTCTTAATTTTTAGAGTACAGAAAAGTACAAAGTGAAAACCCACGGCAGTGATTAATTTTAGCATGCCAAGTGCGGCACCCCCAAAATATGAAGTCCAGAAATCTCCTTAGCGTCTGAAGGGGCACCACAGGCCCCATGCAAAGGCTCGGTGGGGGCCTCATTTAATCCCCTCAGGTGGGCCCTGCAGTCCCTGGGGGTCTTCACGCCAGGCCAAGGGCTGCCAGAGTGCAGGAGGCAGTCGACAAGGACCTGCTGTGAACTGTGAGTTTCGGAGCAGCCCCCCAGGGAGAGCCTTGGACTCAAGGGCCACGGAGCAATGGCTTTCAAAGGCTCTGAAGATTCTAGAAGCCAAGTGCCTGGATCCCTGCTTCATTCTCTAAGTTATGTCTTGGGAAGGCCAAGTGAGCAGGAGCGTGCAAAGCCCAGGCAAGGGTCAAGACCGCGCTACCTTGCCTGCTCTGCAGTAAGCCGGAGTGCAGCCCACCCGGGCCCTCGCCTCCCAGATCCCGGGCTCCCCAAGGGGGACCCCGGCTGCCCTGGTGCTGCCTTCACCTGGAAACCACTGGCTTAGACGTGAGGCCTGAGTTGACCTTTGTTTTGGCCCTGCTTCTTCTGACTAGTAAAATACAGCACAAAACACAGTGGCAGTCGGGTTTACAGTAACAGGTTGAGCATAGCACCTCAAAGCAACTCGGCTTCACTTATCGGCACGTTTCTTCCCTGACAGAGATCAAAACACAGCCTGAGCCCCTTTCAGGGGCTCGAAGGAAATCACACGAGATGAAGTAGCAACACTGCCCTGTCGGCAGCAGAGCACCTGACGCGCGCTGCCACGGCCAGTGCAGAAGGGCACCCCGCAGGAAGCCGAGGCCCAGCCCCAGTGGCTGACGCTTGGCCGCTGCCCAGCTGGCTCTGCATCAGGACGGCCGGCCGGGCACCTGGACTTGCACGAGGAGCCCCACAGACGGGGCGGTTCCTCCTCCAGACCCCGGATCCGAGATATCAGACACTCACGGCCAACACCCTGCTCATCGGCCAAAGCTCAAGGTCGAGCATTTTATTCCTTGAACGAGGAGCCAAGGGCCTCTTCCTCTAGTGACTCCCTTTGTGCAGCCACACTCGGAACACTGGCACTGCAGCAGCGACTGCAGCGGGGCGGGGCGGGGCACTGCTCACAGCCAGAACTCGGACCACAGAGCGAGTCTCCGAGTCTCCGGCACAGAAGGGGACGGAGTGCAATGACTCAGGCGTCCCTCAGTGTTTGAACTTGGTCTTCACATTGGAGTGGTGGCTGGACACACGGAGGGGGGTCACGGGCCCATCTAATTAGGACCCCAAAGCATCTATAAAGAGTGAAATTATATTTAGTACCTTCTGAGTCAGAAAACCACCAAGTGTCTACAAATCTAACCCTTAAAGAGATTTATGTCTGGATGCTAAGTGGCTTAAGTTTCAGACGCCGAGAGAGTTCACTTACGCGTCTGGCTCGTTTCCTCAGGCTGACACAATATAAACAGGACAACCAATAACTCAGACTGTTCGCTAAGTCAGAGGGGCCTTACCCCAAGTTCACTGATGTTATTACACTCGCTAACCGCCCGCCCCCCCCTCAAATTCTTCTCGTTTCCAGGAGGGCAGTGCTGCGCCCAGGGGGTGAAAGTGGGCCCCGGGGGAGGGGCTATGAATTCTTTTTATACCTAAAACACAAACACACACACACACACAGTGTGTAAATAGCACATCTGTTGCCTCCTCGTACAAACAATACATCTATTTTATTAAAATTGCAAGGGGGTGACTAGAAAAAATGTCTAAAATGGCTCTCTTTATAAAAAGAAAAGGTTGATTAACTTTTAGAAAGGGGCCAGAAGGGAAACCGGGGAAGCTGTGGGAAAGGGAGTATTCATCACCCATCATGATGGACACCAGACGAGGTTTTCCAGCAATAAACCATGCAGGAGGTGAACACATATGCAGGTTAAAAAGGTCCCCTGGGGTTCGGGTGGAGGGTTGGCTAGCCGGGGCGGAGGCCAGGCTGCACCACGACTGGCCTGTGTCACCGGGAAAAACGCGGGGGACTGAGAGAGACTGAGGGACAAAGCACAGCCCGGAGCAGGGCAGGACCGGGGACTTCTGCTGCCCAAAAAGCGAGGGGCAGAGACACCTCGTGACGTGTGAATGAAGCCTGGGGCTCAGCGTGGACTCTTGTGCCAGTGTTACTTCCCGACTGTGACTTTTGAACTGTAGGTAGGAGAACGCCCTGGGCTGTGTGAGACTGCACCGAAGGGTCTAGGAGTAAAGGGACACTACATCTGCCACTCCCTCCGCGTGGTTTAGCCGTCGTGTTAACCCACACAAGTCTGTGCTGGGAGAGCGAGACAGCCACGGGCAGAGGCGGTAAGACGTTAGCGCTGGGGAATCTGGGTAAAAGGTACATGAGGATTCTTTGTATGTTTTTGCAACTTCTCTGCAAGTCTGAAATCGTCAAGATAAGACGTGACTTTTCAAAAGGAATGAAGAAGTGAAGCGGTCAGGGCAGGAATGCCTCGCTGGTCAGCATCCCCTTAGAAGTGCCCGGGCTCCTTCCGGCGACATCTGCGTGACAGCCACCAGAGGGCGCCCTCCCAGGGGACCACGCTGGGTGCCAGGCCGCATAGCTCGGCAGAGTGCTGGCTGAACTTTTCAGGAAACTCAGATGCCACGCATACTTCTCCTTTCTTTGTGGGCAGGCAGGACGAGTCACGTTCTCGTGGAGTCAGGCCTCACCAGCTGCCCGGATCCAGATGGCTCCAGCCATGGCTGGCCAGCGCAGGGCCCAGGGCCCCAGCTCCCTCTGAGCCAGGGCGGCACGGGGGCTTCTGTGGATGAGGGGCACAATGTCCTCCTTGGAATCGCACTGGGGAGCACAGCCAAGCAGGGAAAACCTTACTTAGCCAGGCACAGGGTAAAACCCACTGAACTCTGGATTCTGGCGACATGTGGGGACAAACCCAGGGCCACTGGTACAACGCTCTGGGAGCAGAGCGCCCACCCCAGACCTGACTAGCAGCACCAGCACGCAGGCCGGGCTCCATCCCACCTCATTCATTCACTCAGTCATCAACCCCTTCCTCCCTCCCTCATTCCCTTGCTCATTCATTCATTCATCCACTCCTTCCCTCCTTCCTTCAAACGGTCACCGTGACCTCAGGACACTGGAGCAGAGGACTGAGTGAGGGGCGCCTGCTGTCCTCAACAAGAGTCACAGGGTCCCCAAGCGGCAGACTCTGAGAAGGAAACCGACATGCAGGACACGTGTGTTAGGGACACGTGTGTTAGGGACACGCTGGGGATCGGCATCCAGGACAAGGAACGGAAGGAGGCAGGACAGGGCTCAAGACAAAGATGGGAGGCAAGCACACTCAAGGGGACCCTTACAGAAAGTTCCGGAGCTGGGATGACCCCCACCCTACCCCAGGGCGGCTCTGCTTGGCGCCCGGGGCTGACCTTTCTGGCTGGCCGGCAGCCCGGGGGCAGGAGGCATCTCTGGCTGTGGCCACAGCCCCTCTGCCCCGATCCTGCCACACAGGCTGACCTCCAGCCTCTACCAGGTCACCTCTGTGTGTCCCCCCACTGCACTGCGGCCCCTCAGCCTGTCCCACCCGCAGAGGAAGGGCTCCCTCACTCCTCTTTGGCTGGCGTCTCAGCTCCCCCGTCACCCTCAGAGCCACTTCACTAAGCGCCATCTGCTTCAACCGCACGCAGAGTGGTTCTGTCCTGCGGGCGGGACCCTGACTGTCGTGCACCGTGAATGGGCCCCTTGAGAGAAGCCAGGTTCTGCGGAGAAACCGGCTGCAGGTGTCAGGCCCAAACGCTGGGGGCCTGAGACCACCGGAGTGGGACGAACAGCCACCAGGGGGTAGCTGATCATGGGTGACGGTGGCAGGGAGGTCCCAGCACCCAGAGCCCCTGGCAAGTGAAACAAAGTCTTGCAGGCTGAGTTAAAGCCTCAAAAGCCCGACTTCATTCCTCCAGGCGCAGTACAAAGCCTTCAGCACTTCACGGGAAAACAGGCTTTTATCTGGAGAACGAACCCGAGTTGCCAGGGAGAAAGGAAGAGCTGCCTACGGTCCAGTACAGAGACGGCGGAAGGACCAGCATCTCACAAGTTCAACTCAAACGGCTCGCTTGACACCCGAAGACACAGAGCCCAGACAGGTTGCGGGCGGAAGGGACCGAGGGGCGCTGACCCAGCCGGGAGCCCAGCCCCGCATGAGAATCCTGGTATCCTAATTTAACTGTGAGCAGAAAAATGAGATGGACTTGGATGTTCCAAGTGCACACGAGCTCCGGCACAGCCGTGAGCTGGCTAGTCTTAGAAAGAGAGCCTTCCAACGTCCACCACCCCACACCTCTGGCCAAGGCCCAGCGCTTCCTCCCGCCACCCCAGCTCTCTGCGCCCTGGAAGTTCCCAGGCCGACTGGCTGCCAGCCACTCCGCCCCACCCTGCTGCTCGCAACTGTGCCCCAGTGTCCGCCGGGAGCCCCGCTGCGTGTGCTGGAGGAGGCACACTCGGAAAACAAGCAGGAGCCAGATGGAAAAGAGGAGGCAGGGCCCAGGGCAAGTACTGTTCCAGGACAAAAGGCTTCCGGCCACGCATAAGCTGGGCCACTACACACTGTATTTGTTGCGGGAGGCAGCGGACAAGAGCATTTCACACTGCTGCTGTGACCAGCTGTGTGTGTCCCTCACTGGTTGATGGGGACACCTGGGTCCCCGGGCATGTTGTCACCTTCTTGCCTGTCCTACAGACACCACAGCCATGACCTACAGTGGCCCTCGGTGTAATCAGAGTAGCTGGCCATCCTGGTCAGCAATTTTCAATGCCTTTTTTCTGGTAGGACAGAAATGATGTCCCAGAGCCCAGTGGGGTGGACTTCCGTAAGTATCGGTCACTGGTATGGATCGCAGACCACACAGATGCCCCCTTTTTAAAAATCCTCACCCGAGGATATGTTTATTAATTTTTTTTAGAAAAAGATGAAGGACGAGAGAGTGAGGGAAACATCCATCGGCTGCCTCTTGTGTGTGCCCTGACCGGGGATTGAACCGGCAACATATGGGACAACTGGCTGAGCCACCTGGCCAGGGCTGGATGCCCCTTCTTGCTCAGCGCGGGGCGACTAGAGAAATCCCTGCTCCGCCCCCGAAAGCTGATGCCACGTGACCGTGGGGTTCTGGGAAGAAAACTGCTTCTGAAAAGCATCTGTTGCACCTGGTTGTTGATGCGAGAAACCCCTTCTCGGCTATGAGTGTGTCGACTACTCTGCAAGTACGTGGCCTTGAATTTCTGGCAGCACACCTTACAGTCCGAATCCCCACGCAAACCCTCCCTGAAAGTTGGTTTCAGTCTGAGAGAGGAGGGAAAGGACACAGTTACAGCAGCTCTGGGGGCCTGGTGCCCACAAGAGGAAGGAGACGGGAGGGAGCTCCAGGGTCCCCAGGGTAACCCTGCCCCTTCAGAGCGGGGATGCAAAGGCCAGCCCTTTCCCCGCCAGTTCCGGCCATTGTCATTTTCACCGATGCATGTGCACCTCCAGACACACGCACTCTCCGCCGGGATCCCCAGGGCGCCTCCCAGGAAGGAGGCTCTGGCTGGCGCTGGGAGGACCTTGGATAGTTTGGGGGAGTGAGGGGCAGGCACATGACATGTCAGACTGAGATCTTCCGAAAGACAGGAGCACAGCACGGGGGGACACAGACTGCGCAGATACCCGAAACAACAGCCACGCTTCAGAGCTCGGGTGGGCGGCTCAAGGCAGGTACAATTGAGTAAGGCTTTCTGGAGAAGGCAGGGCGTGAGGGGGTCTGAACGGAGGTGGGAGACCACCGTGTCGGATCTCCAGGCCACTCCTGTGGCCCCCGCTGGCTCCCCCACGCCCACCTCCACCACCGGTCACTGCACAGTAGCCACACTGGTCCCTCCAGGTGCAAGTCACTCCCTCAGTAGCACCGTCCTGGGCTCCCCGATTGCTCAACAAAATCGTGAAGTCCTGCCCTGGCCTGCAAGGCGGCACCCGGCTCCCTGGCCGCACCTCCCCGGGCTGCTGCCTGCAGGCTCACAGGTGTCCCTGCTCAAGGCGTGTGCACCAACCTCCCTGACCCCCGCCAGGCAGACCCAGCCCCCCACACCCGCCTGGCCGCCCCCTCTCATCCCTGCCTAAAGCAGCACCATGCCCTCACCTGCCCCATTTTCTCCCATGATGCATATTCCTCCCTGTCCCCTCTCCCTGGAATGTCATCCCACAAGGGCAGGGACTCACTGGCTCGTGGCTGTGACCCAGTCCCTGGCAGCTCTGGGCAAATGCAGTCAGCGTGAGGCGACCTGAAAGACCTGGGTAGGCTGGTCAGGGGTGAGGTGGACAGGTCTCCTCTGTGACACCAGCTTTCTTCTGTCTGGCAGGTGCACGTAAAGGCAAATGTCCCAGGCTGGGCACAGCTGGGGTGGGGGGACACAGGGTGTCTCCTCCTTGTCCCCTGGGCAGGCCCACCTGTGGCCGGCACCAGGCTCAGCAGTGAGGCTACATCGCCCCCTAGTGGTCACTTGGCCAGGAAGGGCAAAAAAAGCCAAAGTTTGCTGAACCTGGCCAGGTACCTGTCACCTACAGGGGAGACACCTGGTCTCTCCCAGCTTCCGATGGTTGCCAGCACCCCTTGGCATCCTCGGCTTGTAGACGCCAGTCCTTACGGTTGAAGTCATGTGGCATTCTCCCTGCATTGCCATCCTCCTATAAAACACCAGTCACACTGAATCAGCCCCATCCCCCACCCCCACTCTGGTTTGACTTTAACTCGACTAATGACACCTACGGTGGCCTTACTTCCAGATCAGGTCACATTTAGAGACACCAGGGGTTAGAATGCCAATGCCTTTTTTTTTGAGGGTCCACGCTTCAGCCCGTAATTGTTACCACAGGATGAAATGAGACTAGGTACTTTCACAGTCCATGGAACAGTGCCTGAAAGAAATTCTCCGTCTTGTCTCGCTGCCCCGCTAGCCCTGGTCCGAGAACCTGATGGCGGTTCCCGGATGACCCCCGCGAACCGCAGGCTGCCGGCATCAGGGCCTCCCTCACATGCAGCCGAGGCTTTGACTGTCCGTCACGCACGGAGCCCACAGGGAGGGCCACTCCTCCGGCGACTGTGGTAAGCAATGATTTCAGGCCCGATTTCACCCCCTGCCTCTGCGATATCCATGACTCAGCCCTCACCCGCGTCTTCTGGGAAGGCATGGGGGCCCACCACCACCCCTCACACCAGGGTGGGGCCTGGGCAGGGGCAGCGCTGGCTGGGAACAGAGTCTTGGGTCTGCCCCCATCACCATGGCGACACTACTGCAGTTACGGGAATCGGGCTCCCTCTGCCGAGGGAATATGCTTGTCGAAGGGGGTTCTGCAGTAAACCCCGTGAGGTGGGCGACCAGGACGGGGTGTGCCGGGGGCTGAGGCATGGCCAAGGTCACTTTCCGGAAACCTGTCTCCTCCTCACAGGGACTCAGTGGTGGCCTCTCAGGACTTTTTGTTCTGGGTGGTTTCTCTCCATTCTCCTCCAAACAGGGTCTCCCGGCTGCAGCCCAGCTGCCCGTCGGCGGGCGCCCCACCTGGGAGACCAAGGCGCCAGGGGGAGGAAGAGCAGAGCAAGGTCCCTGTGCTGTGTCCCTGCTGAGACTCTGCTGGTCACAGCCTGAGCCTCTGAGCCAAAATGATTCAGAGGGAAAGAAAGGGCCTGTGTTCTCCTAAGAACCTGGCGCCCACAAGCGCGGTGCCGGGATGTGGGGATGGCCGGCGTCCAGCGGGCAGTGCACCAGCGCAGCCAAGCCAGCTACAAAGACGGAACTGCTTCTGAAGCAGTCAGGGGACAGCCATGGCCCAGAGGCCTCTGACTGCCCCACCTGGGACATCCGGTAAGCCCACGTCCAGCAACACCCTTACCCCAAAAGGTGACCTCTGGGACATGGAGCCTCTGTGCCGAGGCCAGAACCCCGTCCTGTCCCCAGGGGCCGGTGCTGGGCCCCCCTGGCTGGTAAGCATTCTGAGTAGCACCCCAGGTCAGATGGCCGTGGAGGGGCGTGTGAGCATAAGGGATGGAGACGAGGGCGGCCAGTGTCTCAGAGCTGGTTTGCGCCTTGTGGATGCATTTCCCAGCCAGGCGTCCACTCCCACGACCTTCAGGACAAGCGGCGCGGTCCTGCTTGGCTCAAGGGAGGCAAGGAGAGCAGAGGAAGCCCCCGACTCCAATCCACACTCGCGAGTCCCCCTTACTCGCCCCAACCCCCGAGACAGTCCCTGCCTCTTCAAGTGTAAGCCCGTCCGCTCTCCTCTCCGCGGATCAGATCGCCATGCCAAAGCTGACAGGCCGGCCGGCCGGCAAACCTCCAGGGATGGTGAGGAAGGCTGTCGCTGTTCGCTTAGCACGTACAAACCTGGTTTTGCGTTCGTTACGCAGGCCGACGCCCCAAGAATTAAGACAGCCACCCAGTTTGGGGGGCATTTAACTAACATTCGAGCTTTGTTCACTGTAGGAGTTATTATGGTATAAGAAATGACCAAGGAATCCCCTCTATTTTTTCCCCACTAAATGGCTAGTTTAGTTGTCCGATCGCTGCCTTAACATCCCAGAAATGCTCCCCTTTGCAGCAGACGCTCCAGCTGGTTGGACATGGATCCGGGAGTGAGACCTCTGGAGTTCAGACCCTGGTTCTGCCACTTCCTAGGGCATGGTCTTTGCTCCAGGACTTGTCCCCGCTGTGCCTCAGTTTCCACTTGGATGAAAACGGTCAAGACACAACTTCACTGAGTTTTTACGAAGATTTAAAAAAGTCATCACATGTAATACAATTAACTATGCGTGTGGCAGGTGTTTATAATTAGCTATGATTATTTGGTATAGTACTTATAGTATTATAATTATTGTCAATGATTACGGAAAACCGTTTAGTAACGTGAAATTAAATCCGTTTCTAAGGTTTTTTTTTAAGTTACTTTTAGAGAGAAAACAAGGGAAGGAAAAAGAGAGGAAAAGAAACATCAATTGGTTGCCTCTCACATGCCCCATCGGGGGACCTGGCCCACAACCCAGGCATGTGCCCTGACCGGGAATCGAACCAGTGACCTTTCGGTTCACAGGCCGGCATTCAATCCACTGAGCCAACTAGCCAGGGCAGAATTAAATCCTTCTTGAACAACGGGATGGTCCAAGGGTCCCCGCCTGGCTGAGCACACACTCTAGGGTGAGCAGTGTAAAACGGGACGAGGAAACACAAGCACGAGGGATGCTCTGAACCTCATGGGAAGATCCACGAATTCTCGCTGCCAAGGCCCCGGGGCCAGCAGCTTTCCCCTTCCCGAATCCTGAACAACCAGCTCTTCCTTGAGTTCTGTCAACACCCCAAATCCTCCCCAAAATTGGCTTTCTTGTTGAGCAAAGTGGCATGAAAGTAAAGAGGACAGGAGACGAATTCAGAAATAAGGCTACCAACTCGCCCCACGTGGCCCAACGCACAGATGTGTTTCTAAGAATCCCAGCAGGCCACGCCGACAGGGAACACCGGGCTGTTTCACAGTGAGTGTCCGCTGGGGACGGAACAGCCCCGGTGCTCAGGAGCCCAGCTAGTCCTGGTGTCCAGACCAGACACGAGTTCTCCCCGGGGCCTTGTGTAACAAAGGGTATTGTCAAGACATCCCCGCGGTGGGCACGGCGGGTCCAGGGCTGTCTCTCAGCCTGTAGGAAGACCCTTCTCACTCTCAAGCTCGACTTCACGAAATTAGTTCTGGGGCAGCGGGAGCCATAGGTGATCTGGACGTCTTGATCCAGGGACAGACCGAAGTTGAGGATGAGCAGGAAGACCATGTGCCCTCCACGCACGCTGAGGCCACACACAATGACAGAATCAAGTGGCCAGGAGCCCGACAGCCCCCCCAGGGAAGTGGGGTACACTGTAGCTGGACACAGGCCTGGACCTCTCCATGTCGCCCACGACAGGGCTAGGCAGGGCTGGTTTCCCATTCAGCGAAAGTCAAGGTCTTGGGCTCTGTGGTTCCAGGGTAAGAGCACGAGCTGATGTTCTGGGCCAGCCTTCCCCAGCCTAATTCACACTCACTGAGATGAGCAGCCAGTCATTCCAGAACCTTCCGCAGCCCTGCCAACAGCTGCCTCCCCAGAAGGTAGAGGAAAACCTTACCAAACTGCCTATACCTAGTCCAGAGCATCTCACGAGATAGACGTTGGGAACTGGGTGTTTTCCAGCCCAGGACCTTGGTGAGCCCTTGAAACCACTGAACAAAAACGGGGAGTGTGGGCCACTGTTTCCCAGGCATGGAGAGCTGGGACCATCTTCTCGACCCACCGTCCCACCTGTAGACTCCCCCAGACCACCAGACTCGTGTCCTCTCTGCCCCTTCCCAGGCCGGCCGCCCGGTGCCCACTGGCCCTCTGCACCCCACCCAGGGATGCGAACGGTAGACCTCAGCTTCTCCTACCCAACCCGAGTGCTGGGTTGAAGTGTTCTCCCCAAATTCACGTCTTTCCAGGAACCTCTCAGAACGTGATCTTATTTGGAAACAGGGCTGCTGCCAACGTAATGAATTAAGGGAAGAAAGGAGAGAGACAGCTGCCCTTCCTCGTAAGCCGCAGAGACCAGAACTGCTCCCTGCAGCCTGACCTCCCGGGTCACACCGCACTGACGGGCAGGTCTCCGTGCCCCTGCGGACGGGAATAAAGGAAGACGCCCCAAACCTCTGCTGCCCGAGGGCAAGCTTTCCAAACCGCCACCTTGCCGAACAGGCACTTCCTGTGTCTGCGGAAAGAGTCAGGAAGAGGAGGGGAGAAAATAAACTGGAGAGTTCGCCTGGTGTATTTCCAGCTGCCATCGACGGTGCTCAACTGAGACGACTTTGCACTTACACCACAAATACTTACGATCCGAAAGAACTCTCTTACACACACTCAGTCTGTGGGAAAGATGTCTCTCGAATCCCCCAGTGCCGGACCACAGCCTCCAGAGCCTTCGGCAGACCCGGCCCCGGGCAGGGGACACACCCTGGCTTCACGCCGCCGCTGCTGGAGGCCAAGGCTTCCCCGAGAGTCAGGTATGCAAAGCTCACCCCACGGCCTCGGCCCACCCCACGGCAGTACAGGAGGGATTAGTGCAGGGAGGAGCCGCCAGGCAGAGCCAACACTGTTCCGGAGAGACCTGCTCCCGAGGACAGACACAGATGAAGGTGCTGAGCACCAGCCGCCTGGCCGGCTTCACTGCCCCTGCAGGTGGCACGGCGGCCAAGTGGCCAGAGGAAGGTCCCGGCAGCCCGGCACCCACCTGAAAAATAGCCTCAATGTCTTACTTTTTCTGGAGCGGGAGAAGAACCGGATGCCCCCCGGCGAGGTAGACGAGCTGGAGGTGGGGGAAGACTCTTTGGACGAGGAGCGGAAGATTCCGCTGAAGCTCATGCGGCGGGGGGAGCGCGGCGGCGACTCCTGGTAGGAGAACGGGAACACGGTTTTGGGGGAGCTGGGGCTGGTCTTGGGCCTCACGGGAGCCGACACGGGGCTGGAAGGCCGGTGCTGGGCGCCTCTGGAGAAGAAGCCCTTGGAGGGGCTGACCGAGCCGAAGGGGCTGTCTGCCTGCGGAGAGATGGACACACGGGTGGGCTCACTCCAGCCTCGGCCCTGCCCTGGACCTGTCCCTGCAGTGTACCCCGTCACTGAGCTGCTCCTCCATGGCACCCTGCCCGAGAGACAGCCCCTCTCTCTGCAGAGCTCCTCTACAGAGGTGGCCGCCGTGGTTGGGGGGAAGCACTGGACCCCAAAACAGCCCGCCTTCAGGCCAGTCAGCACCACCCAGGGGCTGCCCGGACCTCTGCCCAGCTCCCCGCAGGAGCTTCCTGGAGGAGGAGGGGAGGAGGGGAGGACAGGGCTCAAAATGATGTCCCCTCCCCCTAACCTGCCTGCAGGTCTGTGTCCTGGAGACCTCACATTTGTCCTCCCCGAGTCTGACCACCCCAGAACAAGGCGCTGCCCACTTCAACTGAGGAAACAGACCTCTGCGATCTGAACACAGGACCCAGGCTGCCCCCTGAGGTTCCCACACTGGGAGGGACCTGTGTCCACCTCCAAGCCACAGTAGCACGGGGAGGGTGGGGCACCTGGCATCGGCCAGGAGGTACGGGACCAAGGCCAGGCGCCTCTGAGGCTCACTGCATGGATGACATGTCCCCAGGGCTCCTGGAGCAAGAACAAGGCCTGGCGGGGACTCATCCAGCACGCTGAGACCCTGGTGGCCAGAGGCGTGCTGGGCAGGCAGGTCGGCGCACACGCCCAGGGGCAGCCTCGGGGCCCTCACTGGGTGCCTGCCTGGACCCACGACCCTGTGAGCTCCTCCACCACCAGAGGGTGCCCTCAAACTGGGCTCCAGGCTCCCTCGAGGACACGAGGGGCATGCTCGCTCACCGGTGGGGACACCACTTCCAGTGACTCTCGGTCTCTGTCCACCTCTCTGTCACGCCCCACCCTGAGTGGAGGACCAGGGTGGCCACGGGCAGATGCGGGGTGGAGAGGCCGGGCCCGGCGAGAGCCACGTAACTCACACTCACCTCGCAGAGGGGTTCGGGGTTTTCGTTTTCTAACCACTTAACGGGAAACGCGTGTGGAGTCTGTGTGTGCGGTGTTCAGTTCCACCACTCTGCCACCTACCTACGGGACTCGGGCTTTCTGAGGCTTGGTCGGACCCTGAGAATAACACACAAGGAGACGCTCTGAGCGGTGAGCGGCACGGGCCTGGGGACGTGGTGGGGTGGCCGGAACGAGGGTGACCCTGCAGCGGGTGGTCCGGGCAAGGACTCTGGAGACAGAGACTGCGGCTGCCAGCCCAGCTCGGTTCCTGGCAGTGTGGTGAGTGAGCTGCAGTGCCCTCGCGTGTCCAGCGAGGACACTGGGCCGAGACACGGGGCTGTGAAGGTGACTGGGTGCACTAGGGGGATGCAGCCGGCACAGTCCTGGCCCACCTGTGCCTCGAGGGTCTGGAGGCGAGTGCAAAGCAGGCCCGCCACAGTGCTGGAGCCCGAGGACGCCGCGCCCGCTCTGGGGACGTGGCGGGAGAGGGAGTGAGGAGGTTGAGCGCAGGTCCTGCGCCACCAAGTCTGCAGGCCCTCCCCTCCAGCCCTCCACCTGCCATCCGCGCGTGCAGCTCCCTCGGCCCTGTTTCCAGGCTGCACCAGGAGACCACCAGACATAGGGTTAGGGCGTAGGATGGACCTGCAGGTGGGAGCACAGGTGGGAATGCAGGTGGGAGCACAGGTAGGGCACAAGTGGGAACAGAGGTGGCTGTGCAGGTGGGAGCACAGGTGGGATACACAGGTAGAAGTGTATCTTGGGCCCCTGATGAGGGAGTCCTGCCTTGGTGGTACCTCGGGTGAGCTGTGAGAAAGGGGGCCTTACCTTACGAGAAGAGAGCTTTTCCGAGCGCTCCAGGTCTCCATCCAGGAGTGGCATAGCGAAGGCACTCAGGTCCTAGGACAGAAGCAGAGGGCGTGGTCAGTGACAGTGGCCCTCGGGTGCCCAACTGCCTTATGCAGGGGCTGCACATGGCTCTGCGCCTGTGTTGCCGCCCCCTTCCCGATGCTCTCCGATATCAGCCATTACGGAGGGGTGCAGATGGCAAAGGGGTGCAAGGAGGGGGTGATGGTGTGGTAGCCCCCCCCCCGAAATCCTGACCACTCTCCTTTGGGAAGGGAAGGAGCCAAAGGGAGGTGGGAGTGGGGGAAAGGCCCATCTTTGGGGAACGGCCCACGGACAGTGCAGCGGCTCCTGATGTCACACGGACCCTGGAGGGAGTGCCCGAGGAGGCGTGTCTTCCTGGGAAAGATGCCGGGGCTTCATGGGGGTGCAGGGGACTGGCCGGCTGGGCGAAATGAACAGTAATGCTGAGGATGGAGTGGCCAGGAGTAGCATGGGGGGGGCTTAGAGCTGGCCACTGAGTCGCCATGCCCACAGCGAAGCGTCCTTTCCCCTCCACCTGCCAGGTCTACCAGCCCACACACACAAGAAGCCTCTGCATTTGTGTGTGTCTTTATTTCCACCTGCATTCGGTGGTTTCCGTGTACCTCTCCCTGCATCCGCTCCACCCCGCCCAGGTCTGCCTCTCCTTGGCCCGGCTCCCTCTCTGGCTGACAGGCGGCACGCACATCCTCCAGCCTCCCCTGCCCCACGCCGTCTCCAAACCTCTACATGAAGAGTGACGCCTGAGAAAGTGAGTCGCACTACGTCTGCGTCTGCCCCGCCCCCAAAGCCCTAGGGACTCTGCCGTCACCTGGGCTCCCACACCTGGTTGGCAGCACATGCGGGTTCCCCCCACCCCGGGCAGGGGGCAGACCCAGCCTCTCCGGTGTTGGTAGGTTTCAACAGTCTCAGGCCTGGCCCCGCACCTGACTCTCCCAGGAGCCTGGGTCTCCCCGGGAACGCGAGTTGACCGGTCAGTGGTGTGGTGCAGGCAGACCCTTTGCGGCTTTCCCAGACACGCTTGTCTGGAAGGCTGTCCTGACCACCCAGGCACCCCAGTTCACGGCCAGCCCACCCGCTCCCAGAGCAGCCCCTCCACGTCGGCCCAGCCTCCCCACGGGCCGGCCGTGCTGGCTGCCAGCCTCTAGCCACTGCTCCCAGCCCTGCCCCTCTGCTGGGCTGCTCCTCCAGCCCCCAAACCCCGGGTCAGCGAGAACTCCTCTGTGCGTGCGAAGCCCCGTTACAGCACCATCTCTAGCCGGTGCCCGCCCTCAGGCGGAATCTCCGTCCCTACATCGACAAGAGGGCCATCGGATGCCTTCTGCCACTTGTCAGCCTGTTTCTCTAGTGAGACTCTCACGCCTTCGGGGCATGAGAAGCTGCTCATCTTGGTTTGCAGCCTGTCTGCCCCGCACACAGCAAGCGTGTCCGTGTTTGAACTGACTCCTGAGAAAGGTGCCCGTCCCCAGCCCAGCACAGGGTTGCTCAGCACGCACCGATGGGCCGGCGAACAGGCAGGCCGCCGGGTGCGGGCGCTCATTTCCTGCTGTGACAAGAACAGTCTTCTCCGGTCTGAGGGCGTCGCACCCTCCAACGTGTGTGTGTGTGTGTGTGTGTGTGTGTGTGTGTGTGTATGTTTGGCACCGCCAGCCACAGCCTCTGCATAAAACGCTCATGCAGGCCTCGCCTCACAGCCCCAAGCGCCGTCACACACCAGCTTACGGAGGCCTCAGTGCACACGGCCTCGAGAACCCCGCGAGCAGGATGCAGGCCACTCCGGACTGGGGCTGCCGGGGGGGGGGGTGCCTGCAGCCGTGTCCAGCCGGAGGGAAAGTGTGAGACCCAGAAGCCGTGGCGGCGTGCCCGCTCACTCCTGGGCACCGAGTGTTTGCTCAGTCAAGCGTCCCCACAGGAAAGTCCCTGGGCACATGGGGTGGTTTTTGCTGGAAGGCCCCCCCACCTCTGCATTCCATGATTCTAATCTCCAGTGCTCACCAGGAGACGGTGTGCACCTGAGAGGCCGGGGTGGGAAAATTGCTCACTACGGCCACCACCGGGCCCTCCCCTGGGCGAAGAACTGGGTCCCGGCCTCTCAGGTTGGCGGACACTCCGGAGGGCCCAGGCCGTGGAGCTGGCCCTGTCCGTGTGATTTCTACTCCCACCAGAGCTCTCCTCCCTGCTCCGTCCACACCTCGCCCCCTCCCTTGTCCCCTCTGTCAGCCCGTCAGGCCCTCCGGGGTGCCAGGCGGGCAGGCCACTGGGCAAGGCAGCAAGAGGTGTTTAAGATGTGGTTTCTGCCAAGGACAGCGTGGTGCTCTGGGCTCATCCCCGCACACTCACTGCAGTCTAGACCTCGGCCACACGCTCCGGAGAGGAGCATCAGGGGCTCTGGGGAAGTGACGCCCCAGGGTTGGGGTTGATGACATCACCTGTCAGGAAAGCATCGGGACAGAAGAGAAAAGCCCCAGGTCTGGGAACATTCCCAAGGTGTGAGCTGACCCTCAAAGCAGCTCCTGGAGCCCCCCTCCCCAACCCCCGTCAGAAATGCAGGCGAAAGGCAAAAGTCGATCACAAAAGAGGAAGGTGTCAGAGCAGAGCCAGCGCTCACTGCCACTGGCCTGTCCTTACATCTGCCAGTCACTGCCTCATTTGGTCCCGAGAACAGCGCCCTCTGCCACGCAAGGCAAGTGGTGTCATCCCGGGGTTCAGAAGAAGATACTGAGGGTCAGAGAGGTTACGCCTCTTGCCCAGGACCAGATAACCAGGTCCAGCCACTTCTAGCTCAGAGTCCCTCCACCACCTCCTGGGGGTGCTCGCACCAGGAACAAACACCAACTCGGTGTCGGAGGCTGTGACGACGAACAGAGGGCTTTCCATAACAACTGCACGACCGTGGCACGGCGAGACCTCGGGGAAGGGACGGATGGGTGAGGATTCGAATGGTCCCATGTCATCCCCCAGGCAGCTGATGACACTACTTACTCTTGAAGGGTTACTTCTCAATTGGGAGTGATCAAGACGTGGGTGTGGGGCAGTACAAAGTGTCGGGGATCCCCACACCCTATGCAATCAGCCCACAGTCTGGCACGTCCACACTTTGTATAGTTGGGGTCTTGTTTGCAGCTCCCCCGACATGTACCCCAACATTTTTCCATAAAATAACAGAATTTATACTGTTCACAGCCAGCCAGTATGTGAGTTCTGGCAGAATGAGGCTGGCTTCCTCACGTCTCAGCCTTGACCGGAGGGGTTAGTGCATGTGGATCAGATGCCGTCCCGCCAGGTCAGCGTTTCTGACGCTCAGTCTTAACAAAACTACTTTGTTGACGCAGCTGGGGGACCCCAGAGAGAAGCCTGAGGAAAGCGCAAATACAGGACACAGAGAGGCTGGCCACCGCTGTTGGGGCCCTGGCCTGCACCTGAGGGCCAGCCAGGGGGCTGCATGTCGGGGGTCACAGTCCAACATTCCTGCGAGATTACTGGCCATTTGATTCCCGCCGAGGAAGGAACACATCTAGCAAGCTTTTCCCTCCCCACTCCCGCAGAGCAGACCCAGGGACACGGAGCGCCAGCAGCGTCGGAAACCACCTGGGCCATGGGACGGCTGCTCGGAGATCCTGAGATCCTGAGATCCTGGCTGGGCGTCCACGAGCACCGTGTCCCTCGGCAGGTGAGAACACGACCTGTTCACAGAGACGTGCCAGGGCCAGGGCCAGCCCGGCCCTGTGGTTTACTGCCTGGGGGGCCTTGGGCGCGTCTGGATTCAGCCTCACGTCTGTCAAATGACAGGGTTCAGCCAGACAGTTGCAGAAGGCGCCTTTCAGCATCCATGTCCGAACAAAGCAGTAGGTGGGGTCTGGAGCTCTTTTGAGGGGCACAGCCGTGCTGAGAATACAGAGCAAGCCCCTCTCCTGAGACCAGTCACGAAAAGAACTTTTCCTGCTCCCAAACCACCATATCTGCTCACAGCCCTGGAAGCTCAGGGCCTGGTGGGATTGGGGGGGAGACTTCACAAACCTGGGCAATGCCCAGGGCAGGAGACGGGCGTGCCGTTTGCATCCCCAGTGATACTTCGCAGAGGAGGCGGCTACAACCGGGCTGCACTCATGGCTTCCTGGCTGACCCCTGTCTCCATCAGCTTGGGCGCTGACCCTCCAGGTTCTCCAGTGATTTCTAAGGCCCCTCGTTCTTAAGCGCCCGGGTCGTCAGTACAAACACCAGGTGGGTCCCAGCGGACACTAGGTGTGATTCCAGAGGAGCCACGAGAGGCAGCCTCCGAACTGAGGGTTCCCGGGTTCCCTGCAGAACCACTGCCCTGCCTGTCTCCCCCACCCACCCACTCCCAGCCACCAACTCGGGGGCAGCTGCCCATGGGACTCAGCCCTGTCTGTGCCTGACCCATGGGGAAGAGGCTTGGGACCCGCCTGCGGTAGTGGTGAGGGCCTCGGCGAGCATGCGGGCAGGAGGCCTGGCGAGGTGTCTCCAGATGGGCTGGCTTTGTGCAAAACCTCAGCACCACCAAACAGGCAGTTCCTGGTACCATGGTGAGGGGCTGGTGACCAGAGCCACTGTCAATTGGAGCCTTTGAAAAACACTCACGTTACATAACCGCTCTCAGAAAAAATAAGGAACAAACCCTGAATCACTGGAACTCGGCAACAGGGGCGGGACCGGGGCCAGACTTGGGGAAGCCTAAACTTAACTCTCGGGGAGGCTGCGGACGCCGTTTCCCGGAGAGGACATCATGGCTTCTGCCTGCAGTCGGAGAGGCTTCCTGACGTTAAAAAGAAAAGAAAACCCCTATTTTTCACTTCTACGCACCCCCCACCCCGCTTTCCCTACACCTGGTGGTCCCAGCTGAGTCACAGATGGTCTACTGCTCGCTCTGCCCCCTGGCCAGTGACCCTGGGTCTTAAGCCTGGCAGTGAGCTGGCCATTCTCCAAAGAAAGACGCCCTGGGCTGCGCAGCCTGCCCCTGCCCCCGGCTTTAAGGAAGGCCCTGTCCCTGCCACCGTTGCCAGCCCTCGCCCAGGGCCGTGGCTGGCTCCATGGCAGCAGACAGCACGTTCTTGTCCCGGAACCACGCAGCTGCAGACTCCCAGGCCAGAGTGGTCCAGAGGCCTCCACCGTCCCCTGGGTGCTCTTGTGTGTGGCCACTCGTCCTGGCCCCAAGGACCCCGGGTGTTCAATCTGTTCAGCGAGTCCGCAGTGCCTTTGGAGGCACAGGGCAGTAGCTGTGAAAAGCACATCAGATGGTATGAACCGAGGCCCTTTCCACAGTGACAGTCCCTGCACAGTGGGGACCATGAGGGTCACCAGCCAAGGACACCTTGGCCTCGCCCATCAAGGCTGGGAGGAGGCACAGGACTCAGGGCCAGTATGTATCACTCTGCACACTGGCCCTGAGTCCTGGGTCACTGACTCCCGCTTGACCGAGACCTGAAATGTGGCCAAAAAGCTTCCATAGAGACTCGAACTGAACCAGAGCTGCCTGATCCCTCCGCTGCCGGAGGCAGGACAGCGATTCCTGCCCTGGGAGCGGGTTTGCTAGAGGGACAGAAAAGCACGGCTGCTCTGGAGACGCCACAGTCTTCCTGCTGAAAGGCAGCTGGGCCTGCCCTGCCCTGCCCTGTGGACTACCCACGCTTGACCACAGCTAAAAGCAACCTCGGGAGGTCCCTGTGGTCTCCCGGTTCACCGCTGAAGACGCCCCTCCTCACTCAGGCCCCAAAGGGACCTCTCAGGGCAAATGTTCCAGTACTCTGCTACCCACCACGATTAGAACTGTGGAGCGGGCAGAGCGAGGTGGGTGGAGGTGACAGCGGGTGGAGGCAGGAGGGAGGCAAGCGGCTGGGGAGGCCATAGAAGACACTGATGAGGAGCCACGTACTCATGGGCCACCGGGAGGTGTCTTTCCAGCCCCCCCTGCAGGTGGCATCTAGGCCCATGTCAGCAGACGGGAGGAAGGAGATGTTATAGATGGGGCGGGGGTGTCTCTGGGCTCCACGGACCAGTGCCATCGCTGAGTCAGGGACGGTTCAGTTCTGTGTCCCTGCGGCCAAACCCCGGCCCCAGTGATTCAGTCCAGCTCGAACCTGGAGGCTGCTGGGAGGGTGCATGTAGATGAGGTTGGTACCTACAGTCCTGCCTCTCAGTGAAGCTGGTTACCCGGCAAATGCGGCAGTTTTCACCCAGTCGGCTGAAGGCCTTATAGCGAAAACCAGGGTTTCAGAAGAAATTCTGCCCCAAGACCTCAGTGTCAATGCCTGCTAGAGTTCCCACCTGCTGGCTGCCCTTAATTATAAACATATTTATAGCCCTGGCTGGTATGGCTCAGTGGATTGAGTGCAGGCCTGCGAACCAAAGGGTCGCCAGTTCGATTCCCAGTCAGGGCACATGCCTGATTTGCAGGCCAGGTCCCCAGTAGGGGGCGTGTGAGAGGCAACCACACATTGATGTTTCTCTGCCTCTTTCTCCTTTCCCTTCACCTCTCTCTAAAAATAAACAAATAAAATCTAAAAAATAAAAAAATACTTATATACTGTAATATATTTATATAATGTAATTACATAATTACATACTACGTACTTACCTCATTAATTTGTAATCATCTACATTAAGATACATAACATAAACGTATTAAGTATATGTAGTACACGTATACTAGTATTACCTGTTCACACCGACATGTGGATACTAAGGGTACACGACACACGTGTTAACGTCACTGTGCAGACATCAAGCCTACGTTTGGCAGATCCCCGTCCTGTCCTGGCTCCACTTCTCCCACAAGCCCTGATACTGACTCGGAACCCTGGACCTCCTCGCCCATGGTGGGAGGCACTGGCCTCGGGTGAGGGGCCGGGAGGCTGTCCCCACACAGGTGAGCCGGCCCACGCGGTCGCCCGGGGTCTCTGTACACCAAGCAGGCCCGAGAGGAAACGGCTGGCCAGGAGGACGAACACGGGTGTGGGAAAGGCTGACCGTCCTGGTGGAGTCAGGTGGGGAACAGGAAGCAGCGCCGCTGGGCCCGTCATGGCTGCCGCAGCGGAGCACGGACACCCAGGAGAACAGCAGGGGTAGGGACGTCCCACCTGCATGCGGCAGCCTCATCTGCCTCAGCCTCCCCCGGGAGCCTGAGTCTCCACCATGGGGACATCACTCATCAGGGAAGGTGTGAGTCCCCCCAGACAACGACCACGCTGTGTTAGGACTGAGCGCCCTTCCCCCTCCACACACCGGCAGCCGGGGAGCAGCTAGGACCTGCCTCCTTCGCCGGAGTGACTTGCCCCTCCACCGTCCCCCACACACAGCAGGACTCGAACGCCAGCCTGTCTCCCCTGGACAAAACTGCCACCGGAGAAGGCGCTAATGAACTCGTTTGTCCTGCTGAATACATGGCCAGTGACAGCCCCCGGCGCAGTGCACGGTGAGACCAGCTGACAAGGGAATGACGTGCAAGTGGGACATCTTTGTCACTCAGGCCTTCTGAAGGCGAGGACCAACGGAGCCCGTGAGCCGTCCTTGAGAGGAGGGGCAGCCCTTCGCTTCCAGGGCTGTCTCCAGCTCTGCCATTTGTGCTGTGACCTGACGGAGGCAGACCTAAAGACAGGGTCCGAGAAGACCAGTTCTGGGTTTCCGGAGAGGGTGTCTTTACCCATAAGGAAAATGCCAAACCACCAGCGGAGGCGGCTGTCGCTGTGGTGCTGACCCCTGTGTGGCTCTGCTCCACGACCCCAATGGCCCTCGGTCAGCTGCCAGCCCCCCCAACTGCCCTGCCAAGCACCCCGCAGGCAGCGTGGGCACCACAGGGGGAAAATCAAGCAGGACTCAGTCTGTGTTTGAAGACAAACTGCAGGAGGGACACCACAAGTTAGAACAAAATTGGCACCCAGGGAGCATTTTTGTAAGGTCACAGGGCTGCTGGCTCACTCCGAGACACGCCCTCCCCTATGCGGGCGGCGCTTGCGCAAGAGCCAGGGCTTCACAACCTCCTCCTGCTCCCAACCACCTACCCGCACGGCTCAGGGGCTCGGCCCAGAGGCTGAGCTGTTCAGCTCAGAATTTCCGAATATTCACTGTCCATACTGGTGCAGCCACTGTCGAAAAAGGTTATGGAGTTTTCTAAAAAAAACTAGCCCTGGCTGGCGTGGCTCAGTGGATTGGGCGCTGGGTTGTGAACTAAAGGGTCACCAGTTTGACCCCCCAGTCAGGGCACATGCCTGGGTTTCGGGCCAGGTCCCCAGTAGGCGGTGTGCAAGAGGCAACCACACACTGATGTTCTTCTCTCTTCCTTCCCCTCTCTAAAAATAAATAAATAAAATCTTAAAAAAAAAACCTAAAAATGGAACTGCCATATGATCCAGCGATCCCACTAAGAATATATTCTAAGAATCCAGAAACACCAATGAGAAAGAACATAAACACCCCTATGTTCATTGCAGCGTTATTTACAATCGCCAAGATCTGGCAGCAGCCCCAGTGTCCATGAGTAGACGAGTGGATAAAACTATGGGACATTTCCACAATGGAATGCTACTTGGCTGTAAAAAGAAGGAAATCTTACCATTTTGCAACAGCATGGATGGACCTGGAGAGCATTATGCTAAGTCAGATAAGCCAGTCAGAGAAAGACAAATACCATATGATCTCACTCATATGGAATCTA
This sequence comes from Tonatia bakeri, assembly GCA_004024845.1. Lineage (NCBI taxonomy): Eukaryota > Metazoa > Chordata > Mammalia > Chiroptera > Phyllostomidae > Tonatia > Tonatia bakeri. Next base: position 50,375 of record PVIA01006198.1, read on the forward strand.
ACAAACAAAATAAACTGACAAAATAAAACCAGAGGCATGGACACATGGAACAGACTGACAGCTGTCGGAGGGAAGGGGGGTGGGGAGGGAACTGGAAGAGATCAGCCAGAAAACAAATATGCATGTATGCATAGCCCACGGACACAGAAAACAGTGTGGTGAAGGCCGGGGCAGGGAGGGTGGGGAAATGGAGAACATCTATAATACTGTCAACAATACATAGAAGAAAACACGTATCAAAAGATTCTTCCCTACCTCACTGGTGTGGCTCAGTGAATTGAGTGCTTGCCTGCAAGCCAAAGAGTCGGTGGTTCAATTCCCAGTCGGGGCACATGCCTGGGTTGCAGTCCAGGTCCCCAGTAGGGGGCGCACGTGAGCAGCAACCGCACGTTGGTGTTTCTCTCCCTCTTTCCTCTTCCCCTTTGTCTAAAAATAAATAAAATCTAAAAAAAAAAAAAAATATTCTGCCCTAACACTTGCACAGGTCTCGAAGGGCCTTCCGTCCCTACTTGCTACGTCACCCACCCGTCCTGTGCCAGCAGGAGACAGTCTGAAAAGTACAAGCCGTTCGAACGAAGTGCGAGGCGCCAGGGCTTCCCGCGCCGCACACAGTGAAGAGAGAAGAGCAGAGCCTTCAGCTGTCCTCCGCTCGCTTTCACCCCGCGGCGCGCTGGCTGCTCCGGCAGGGTTCGGCCACAGTACTCACACCCCCGGTCCCCACCCATCAGTGCCCTACGATGTAGTGGGCCAGCCAACACAAGTGTGACTCGGGATAAAACGAGGGCGCAACACGTCGTCTTGGCAAAGTTTCGTCTCAGTGGTACACGCGCATGCGCAGACAAAGGATAAAAAAACGTGCGCAGATGGGGGATAAAGCATACGCCTTAGTGTGCTGTGATGCAAAGCGTCGGACCCAGCCTGCCCGGGATGGGTTTTGCAGCAGTACAGGTAGATGTCAGGGACAGGCTGACTCTGTCCCCCCTCCCGCTGTCCCCGGAGCGGACAGGGAGGGGCACCATCTGTTTTCCTCTGCCCTGGCTGGAGCCCTCTGACCCCTCTTTGTCCTCTGTGCTCAGAAATGTGCAGGGAGTGAAGAGACAGAGCATCCAGGGGAGGTGGGCAGTTCCTTACCTCCTCCCCTGTCATCCGCTCGGAGCCACCAAGAGTTGAACCAAGTCCTACCCCACCTCGCTCCTTCTCACTGACTTTGACCTTCCCACCTATGTTCCCATTCCATCTGACCAGGACAGCCTCCTCACAGTGTCTCGGTCACTGTGCTGTGAACGTCCGTTGTAATTATTCTGCCAGGCCGCCTTCTCAGTTTGGCTCTGCTACCTCTTTGCATCTTTCCTCCAAATGACGGAGCTCTTGGTCCTAATCTCCCTTCCTTGTCATGTGTTGGCCTGTGTGACTTTGTTATTTCCCAGAATCCTCCACGCCTAAGGTCATTGCTAGTAACGGGAGCAGCTGCTCTGAGCCCCTTTGGACATAAGTCACCTCACAGTGCCCTCACTGTCATCCTGCCACCTAAAGGCTGGTGGGCACTCCGCAGAGAGGGGCAGCACGTCCATGGGGGCCAGCAGGTCCAGGAGGACATGGGACCCGCCCACTTCCCCATCTTTCCAGGGCAGTGCCTGCCAAGGGCCAGGTCTGGCACCCTCGGGGCAGCCCCGAGTGGGAAGTCGGAGTTTCCAGCAGCCTGCAATCTAGCTGCACGGCCTGTCTGAAGCTGCCCTGAGAGGCCAGTGGTCACCAGTCCACCTGGGGACAGGTGCTGGCGTGGCCACTTAGCCCACGCCCATGTCTAGGAGTCCTTTCCGAATGCAGAGGGGCGGGCACCTTGTGTGCACACCAGGGGATCTCATCTGAGGTCCAGCCTCCAGACAGAAGAGAATGAGCAGAGCACAGCTCGCTGGGTGAGGCAGCACAAGGTCAGGGAAGGTCTGGGAGCCAGGCCCCTCTCTCAGGTGCAGGCCGCCTCAGGTGGTCTGCAGGCACAGACAAATCCTAGGGCTGGAGGGGATTTGAGGCCGTTGACTATGGCAGAAGCTAATCCAAACAAGGAACTCGCTAGGTTTTGTTGTTTGTCTTTTAGCTGCCAGCAGCCCATTCTGCTGCGGCAGGGGGAGGGGGCACAGGGGTGCTCATTATGTAAGGAGGGGAGGGAAGGAAAATGCTGGATGTGTGACCAGGACAGCAGAAACTTCTAGATCAGCTGCTGCCACAGCAGGGAGTCAGGTACAAAACACAGGGGTTGTTTTTCAAGGCAGGAGAAATCAAAGCCTGCTCTCACATCCCAGGAATGGGGTTAAAAGCTGTCATCTCTTAGGAGGCCCAGTCACCCAAGATGTCCTCATGGGCGGGACATCTCCCGGGTCACGTGCCTCCCTGTGGGCCAGGATGGGGCCAGTCCTTTACACTTCTGCTCCCTGCTGGGGTCTTTAACTTTTGCTGAAAAAACACCAGAGGATTCGGGGTCTTGGGGGACATGCCTAGAGCCAGAGCACCCTTGGGATTCTCTTTTCCTTTTCGCTTGTGGTCACATGTGTCCTGGAAGCCTCTGGGCCACCTGTCTCTGCCCTTCGCACCCACAAGGTCCTGGGGACCCCACCCCACACTTGAAAAACACCATGCTCCAGGCCCCAGGTCCTCGAGCTCAGACTGAGTGGTCCCTGACCTTCCAGGACCACCGTGGGGAGCTGCCAGTCCCCGAGACCCATCCCAAGCTGGCCTGGGAAAGAGGTCCACGGAGAAGACAGAGCCACCCCCCACTCCAGTCCTGGGGAGGCTGCGTGATGGCATCTGTCAGACACCAGGAGCACTGTGCTCTTGGAGCAATCACGGCACCTCGGAGAGTGCACCCTGGCAATGTGAGGAATGGGCAGAGTTCATGCTGCAGCAGCCTGGGACTGACACGGGCTGGGGAAAGCGGAGCGTCCCACAAGAGGGACATGCCTCGGGCACTGAAAAGGGAAAGAAAAGAGAGAAAGAGCTCCTGGATGTGTTGGTGGTCGGCAAGGTGTGTAGCAGGCTATACGCTCTAACAGGGAGCCCTGCGCATCAGAAGGGGAAACTCACTCTCCTGACTGTGGTGTGGGAGGGTCCATCCCCTTAGCCTCACCAGCAGAGGACGCCGTCCACTGCCGGACTTTGCCGGGACCGTGGGAAATGGCACCTGGGTGACCTATGTTGCTTATGTCTGTTTTATTGCACCGTTGGCTGAGCTGTCGCAGCTCAGAGCAAGTACAGGAGTCGGTACCACGGGGGACAGTGTTTCTCCAACTGCAGAGAGGACGCGGCGGGTCCTGAAGTCAGTTCAGTCCAAACGGGCTTTCTGATGTTGTGGGTGGGATGGGATGGGATGGAGCAGGGGGCGTACCAGCACAGAGCCGGTGCACCAGGAAACCTGATTTAGGCTGTGTCTACCCAGCCACAGCTCCGTCACCGCAGCTCCCCCTCAAAGCCTGCAGGCCCCAGGCGAGGTGCCTCCGAGCGCAGGTTGTGTGTTGGCTGCATGGTTGCTGGCCCTGCAGCCAACCCCCGCTCACTTGTGCCTGCCCTCCCTGCACGCTGCCCTCGTTGAGAAGTGGGGCCTGTTCTTCCACCTCTTGTGGTACCACATGACTTCCGAGTTAGGTGATAAGGCGTAGTTTCCCCCCAAAACCTCCCCTGGGAAAACCAGCTGCTGAGATTAAATCCCAGCACCCTGAGACCACTGTGCTACGGGGAAGCTTGAGTTAGCTACGGGAGAGGCAGCTGATGCAGGGGAAGGAAGCCCCAGGGATTCCAGCCTCAATGACCATCGACTGAAAACAGGCGAGAAGCCTCACATGAGTGCTGCCGGCCGAGCCAGGCGACCCCTAGCCCCCTGCCGATGCCACTTCATATCTTAAAGTTTGGGGATGGTTGTAGTATACCAATACATGACCAGAAATGATGTTATCCTATGAAAGTTGCTTAATTTCTCTGTGCCTCAGTTTTTGAATCTGTAAAATGGGAACCATAGGGACTCCATCAGCTTATGAGTTAACATATATAAATATGTAAAGCATATAACATGTGGGCGCCAGCACACGAAGACATGGCAATGATGTGTGACAGTCACGTGGAAAACGCCAGCCGTGACTCTGACTCCCTGGGCTGATATTAGGGGCCAGCTGGTGTTGTTTGCGGTGGGTGTTACCATTATCAAGTGCAAAGGGCCAGACCGTGGGGTCTTGTCTCTCAGAGCTTCGATCAGGGAGACAGGCAGATTCGACCACACCCTGGCGTCTGCCTAGACCCATCCCGAACCCACAGGGGAAGGGGCAGGTCAGCGAGGCAGGCTGAAGGGACTCTGAACCCCTGGGGACATAGGGACATGGGAAAGCCCGGAGAAAGTCTCTTAGGGTGCTGGACACGCTCTGTACCATCATTGCGGTGGCAGTCACATGACTGAGAACATGGGCCATGACCCGTCTAATTATATCCTTTCAATGGGTGATTTCACTGTGTGCAAACTCTATCTCAATAAAGCTGACCAAGGGGTGGCCGGCCCACCACCAACCCATCCCTGCACCACAGGGGAGAAAGAGGAAGAACCAGCCACCTACGGTGTCTGTGTTATGAGCCCTGGGTACCAAGTGGGCTTTTCCACCCAGGGCAGGGGGATTTTCAGGGAGCAGCTGGGCTGTGGGCCGTAGTTCCATCTTATCCTCCAGCAAAGTTCTTCAGGCACGCCTGCTCTCTTCACGCCGAAGCACCTGCTGCGCCTACCGGACCGGCACACTTGCCCCTTCTCCCCTCCCTGGGGTCTGAAAGGCCAGCATTTCGCCTCCTGGAGCCCTGTGAACAGCCACGGCCACGACACACCCACAGGGGCATTTGCTGGACACCTAAATCCCGCTTCTTCCCAAAGGAGCGCTCCCCACAGTGTGAGATGCCCTGAACCTCCTCCAAGGCCCTTACTCGGGACAGGGCAGTGGGACTGAAAAGACGACCAGAAGACAGAACTCATCACACCAGCGCCTTCTCTGATTAGCTAATTCCCGGAGTCACCCATCACTGAAGAGAGCCCTGCAGGCCTGGGAGGGAGGAACTGGAAGAGAGATCTCATGGGGCGGTGACGCGCAGAGACAGAAGTGCTTGGGGAAGGCCAGTCTGGGGGAGCAGCAGAGCGGGGACCCTGGGACTCAGGAGGGGTGCTCAGGTGGGGAAGGGGGTCCCCCGGGGCACTTGTGGGCTAACAAGGCCCCAACTCCCCGACCTCTCTCTAAACCACCCTTCCCCTCCCACCCAGTAGGGAGGGAGGGGTTGCTGAGCACCAGGGGCAGGGCGGCTACGCACTTGTGGTCACCCGCAGCCAAACTATCCCCTGGTCAGCCAGCCCCACATCCTGGCTCCCCGACACTCCTCCTGTATCACACAGGGATTGGAAAGGCTGAGGAGGAGCAAGGAGGAGGAGGAGCACTCGTAGGCAGGCACCGAGTCTCCCTCCTCCCTCCGGCTCTGCAGGACTCCGAAAGCGCGACTCTGTCCTGGGCGTGAAGTCACTGCACAGGTGCCCGTGCCCTCTCTCCTGGCAGCCAGGAGGAGGGGTGTCCTCCTGGGGAGAGTCACCAGGGAGGGAACTACTAGTGAGATCCCCAGGGGTCTGGCTAGGCCTGGAGGGGCTTTGTGACACTATCCCAAGGGACCCAGAACAGAGGGGTTCCCAGGCTTCCACACCAGGCACCCAAAGCCCCTTTCCTCACCCCTGTACCGGACTGGAACATGTCCCTCCACCCCCTCCAGGACCCACTCTCCTTTCCAAGTGCCCCCTGGATTTGTGCTGGATTTCAAGGCTCTGGGATTTGAGCAGATAAGTGTGGGATGACTCAGAGCGAGTGGGTGGTGACAGATGCCTGCCACCAGCTCTGAGCCAGGCCTGGCCGTTCTGGGGAAATGCCCGGCTGGCGAATGCCCGGCATGGAGGGCGAATCCCGCCAGGGGGCAGAGGGCTCTGTGAGTGAGTGCAAAACCTGTTCCAACCAGAAGAACCCCAGTGTCGCCTCCCTACCCCCTTCCAGCCCTGTGTCAGTCCAGCACCAGCAGCAGGGTCCCCAGAGAGCCCTGGCAGGCATGGCAGAAGTCTCACCAGCCCCCCTCAGAACTGGGGTGCTGCCCTGCCCCATGCTGGAGGGGGCTGCATGGGGCTGCACCAGGCTCCCCAGCATCGGATACCAGAGGCCTCGTCTCCCCTCGAAGCATATCACTCCTGCTTGCTCCTAAAACGTGGCCCCTCCAGGGACCCAGCTGGCCACTCTCAGCTCACCCCAGACTCTGAAACAGGAAACGTCACCTGGTGCTGAGCTGTCCAGTACTCCTTAGGGGGGTGGGGAGGAGGTTTTCTAGACCACCAGCCTTTTGATAAGCCCTGAACTCCTGCCAGGGCTGGGTAGGGAAGGCTTGCCTTTGTTTGGCTTGCATTTTGGATAATAATCACCCTTCTGATCCTCACTGGTGAAAACTTTCCCTGCAATGCCTTTGCCTGTATCGCAGTGGGATGAGCTTCACAGGGGACAGGGTTTAAGGCTGGCGGCTGTGGTCTGTGTTGGACACCAGAGCTGCGGTGACCAGAAGGCTCCTTTGCCTCAACCCATCATTCCTCGTGTCTTGTCACCCTTTTTCCTTCCCGAGAGAGAAAGTCTCATGCCCAGGATGGTTCCTGGAAGATTCTGCTTGTTCGCCTGGGTCCTGGAGGGCTGGGCACCTGTCCCTGCACTGCGTGAGGGTCACATGCTGTCCGTTTCCTCACGACCTTTGCCCGAACACAGGCCACCCCTCACCTTGGAAGTTCCAGAACCCCCGGAGGACTCACCGGGATCAGCCCCAGTTGTAACCCCGCCTCCCCGTCACACACACGTGACTTAGCTGATCCGGCCTGCCAACCAAGGGGAACATCTGTGTGTAAGGTCAAACACATGGGCTGTCTGGGTTACGAGTGAGAGAAAAGCCACAGTCTTCCGAGGCTCCACACTGCTTCTTATCTCTCCTGCGCCCCTAGTTTTGTGTAGGTTCTCCCCCCAAGGAGTTGGGAACCCTACATGAGGAGCTCCAACCCTACCTCCACGGCCCTCTGCTCCCACCCCCCACCCCCACCCGGGGCTGCCCAGAGCCCTGGAGAGCTGGCGGCCCCCCACCCAGGCGGTGGGGTCACTGAGGCACAGCCTGCAGATGGGGGGCTGGCTCCGGCTGCCTCTCTGGTGTCTGCTCTTATGCACTGAGTCTGCACAGCAAAGCCCTCACTCGAGGGTGACTGACGGGCTGGAGCCACCATCACCTGGCAGAAGGCAGGCTCCCGTTCAACGCAGACACTAAACAAGGCAATGCCACCACACCGCTTGGCTCGCCCCCGAAGTAAAACCAAAACCAAACCCTGGGGCTGCCTCTGCTTCTCTCCCCCCACCCCCTGCCTCCCCGCACTGCATCTTAGGGTGGAGAGTGCTCATGGACACCGGAAAAAGCCTTTGAGATTCCAGGAAGACAACACACACAGGCCACTGTGACCCTCATGAGACGTCTCAGTGGGGGAGCCGGGTCGAGAAACAGCAGACGACCCACCAGAGACAGCACGCTGTGCCCACACGGGGCAGGCGGGCAGGAGGGAGGGCTGGGACTGCTCCGTCACCAAGGACAGATGGAGAAGGGGCCGGACCACAGTGGCAGGGAACTATACGAACCCCACAGAACCCACAGCCCTCCTGTCTTGATGCCCTCGGGAAGAATCAAAGGGATGAGACCCAGAGAACACCATCACACAATGGTCCTGGTCAAGCACCAGCTTTGAGAACCGTTCTGCAGGGCTCAGCCAGGACACTCTTCCACCTGCCTGCTCACCTAATGGGCGGCGCCTGTTCCATGAGCATCTGCTACATGCCAGAACTGGCCCTGGGTCCACTGGTCTTCCCCCAAACCCTGCGAGGCCTCGCTATCATCTCGGGAAGATGAACTAACTTGCCCATGGCCCACAGAGGACACGAGAGTAGGCTAGACTCAAACTCGCATCTGACACCCACGCCCAGGGCCAAGGGCTGTCTTGCTCTCTGGGGCAAGAGAGGGGGCCCGTCACCAGCTGCCTGGGCATCTGGCGACAGGATTGGACTGTTCTCCTCACTCAGATCTCAGTGATGGAGGTCAGAGCCCTGCAGAGCCTGCAGTCTGTCATCAAACCACGTCAGGGCTCTGGGGCAGAAGTCACACTCGTGGCTGAGGTCCCTTGCTGGAGAGCCCTCGGATGTCACAGGTCTCCCCCGCAGGTGTCAGGGCGCTGAGACCTCCGGGCTGGGGGGGCCGGGGAGGCACAGAGCCTTCCAGAAGCCTCAGTCCTGCCTAGAATTCCTGCCCAGCCGCCATGCCACAATGACAGCTAGGGGACATTGGTCATACGCCCACACGGTGCAGTGGGAGGAGTGGCTACAACGCAGAGCCTGGGCTTGAACCCTAGCTTGCCACTTCCTGTCTGTGAAGCCTTCACCAACGATTCAAGTTCGTGGAGCCTCTGTATCCTCACGTGTGAAACGAGGCAAACCCCCCAGGGCCGTCACGGGGAATAGAAATAATTAGCATCCACGAAAACGTCAAACATGGTACCCGGCACCTCATACGTAGTCATTAATATTTACCCAAATGCAAATAGCAGATGGTTTAAGATGAGACAAATCTTCCTAAAAAAAACTCCACAAAACCCAAGTGGTCACCACAGGGAGCTTTCAATGGAATCAGCCTGTAAGAACTAACTGAATAAAACTTCACACAAAATAATGCATAAAACAAAAGCTAACGCCTTAACCTACATCAGCCCACCTGCTGAGGCTGAGGGAAGTCAGGAAGGGAGGGGGTCAGGCTGGTCTACAAGGGCCTCCTGTGGGAGGGGAGCCTGGGATACTTGCAAGGAAAAAAAAATGCCTAGCCCTGGCCGGGTGGCTCAGTTGGTTGGAGCTCAGTGGGTTAAACCAAAAGGTTGTGGGTTCGATTCCTAGTCTGGCACATAGGGGAGGCAACTGATCAATGTTTCTCTCTCTTCCCCTCTCCCTCTCAAAACAGTAAACATATCCTCAAGCCAGGGAGTTGGGAAAATCCAAGAGGAGGGGCGGCCCCTCAGTGCTCAGGATGCTGCAGCCCAGGCCCCACAGCCGCCGGCAGGGAGGGAAGGAAGGACACGGGACATGGGACACGGGACACAAGAGAAGGAATAGAGCTGAACACGCCCACACGCCCACACGCACACACACCGCCTCCACTAGACTTACTCTCTTTAAATCACCGAGGAAAGTTACGTAAGGAGAAAACAGACACAGCTCCAAGGTAGCCAAGGAACACTCGGTTCCTTCCGGGGGCGTTTGATTTATTTAATAAGCGGCCCCCGCAGAACCATGCGGCGAGGTGCCATAGCAGCGCGCAGGGAGGAGACAGCACAGCCGGGAGGAAAGAGCCCCACGCTCCGCGGCACACAATCACCACGCACGCAGCCACCCGGCTCTGGAAGGTCTGCTTACTCAGCCCCAAGGCTTCCCGGAGGCGTCCTCTCCCGGGGCACTCCTCAGGAGTGCGGGTGGCGGGGACACACGCACGCTCCCAGCTGTGAAAAATCCTGCAGCCTCTCTCCAGCACCCCTCGCGAGCTGGGCCGGCTCGGCCAGCCCCCTCAGCCCAGGCGTGCTCCGGGGCTCGGCTGCTCACCACGCCGCTGATGGTGCACTGTCTGCAACAGATGGGGACTGGGGCTGGGCGTGTTCCCAGTCCCCGCAGCCGCACGCCACGCGGACAGCAGACAGCGTGAGCTGGCTGGAGCCGGTGCAGGTGGCGGCCGCCTCGTCTGGAGCAGGGTGCTGCTGCACACTCTGGCGGAAGCCCGCGTGGAGGGGCTGCGCTCCTTACCACCTGTGCCCGGGCAGCCGGGGAGGCACCTCCTCGCTCCACAGGCATGTCTGCGGGGGGGGGGGGGGTCAGGTCTTTTAAAAAGACCGGCAGCAGGGAGAACAGGGGCAGGAGAGTCCAAGGACGAAGCAGCGGGTGGCATCAGAGCTCAAGCAAGGTCCTCCAGCTGGCACAACACCCTGTGCTGTCCCTTCTCTTCACACAACGGCCAGTTCGCTTCATAGGGAACCAGCAGGGCAGCTCCGGAACCCAGGGCTCCCCGAGACCCCTGACCTTGGATAGGAGAGACGGGGGTTTTCTCCCCAGCAGGCCTATCGATGGCTAGGGCTGCTCCGAGAGGCTCTGCCGGCCACACCTCCACGTGAATCCCTGGCATCCTCTGGCCCTGGGCCAGCAGCCCATCAATGTCCAGAAGGCGGCATGGTCCTGCCTGGGTTAACCAAGCCCTGTTTTCTCAATTCTGACATGTGCGGCCCCGCTGGCTGGGATGGGGGGTGGTCAGCCAGGCCCTGGAGCTGCAAGCTGCTCACCCAGGACACACCCCCCAGGTGCAAACCAGCCAATCCAGAACCCGAACCCCAAACCCCCCCACTGTGTGCTCGCACACACTGGGCCACCCTCCCCCTGCCCTAGCCACCGGAGGGCAGGTTCCGGACAACCAGGGACAGTCTCTGCACCCAGACCTGGGACTATTCACGTCCCAGCCTAAGGCCTGCTTAGCCCGCCTCGCCCGCACCTTCCAGAGGGAACCCCAGCAGAGGCCCTGGCCCCCATCCTCCCCAGTCCCCCCACCTCCTGACCCACCCTGGTGCCGCCTGTGTGGCTCTGCATGGCCTGCCACACCTCTGTTTCCAGGGTCCATGAGGACAATACTTCCCCCGCCTGTCACTCTGGCGTCTGCATGTCTGACCACGCCCGATCACAGCGACCCCAGGGAAGCCCTCAGTGCCCAGCCCTGTGGGGCATGCACGCTGGTTGGGAAGAAGACGGGTTTGTGTTGTTAGAAGACAAGGAGGGCCCCCCTTTCAGAATCCGGCCGTGTCCGCTGTTAAATCGCACTCATAATTCCTCGTTTTCGGCAACGGAGAAGTTGCTAGAAAAGACATCCAGTGACCGGGCATGGGAGGGACTCAAGCAGAGGAGTCTTCTTGGAAGCATCTACCCTCCGATGCTCTGCTGCGATTTGGCCGGCAAATCTGAGGTTTGGGTGAGGGTGACGACCAGGAAAGGCAGACAAGCCGGCTGTGGATGAGCCCCTCAGGGGGCCGCATGCAGGGGGCCGCATGCAGGGGGCCAAAGGACCTTGAGTGACAGTCCACCCAGGGCCACCATCAGATAGGAAACTGAGGAAGAGTCAGAGCCTTCAAGAAGCAGCTCATGCGGTCGGGAGCCTGTGGCTTTCTTTTCTTTTTTTTTTTAAGATTTTTAAATTTATTTCTAGAGAGGGAAGGGAGGGGGAGAGAGAAAGAGAGGGAGAGAGAGAGAGAAACATCAATGTGCGGTTGCTGGGGGCCATGGCCTGCAACCCAGGCATATGCCCTGACTGGGAATCAAACCTGCTTTGCTTTGGTTCGCAGCCCGTGCTCAATCCACTGAGCTACGCCAGCCAGGGCCCTGTGGCTTTCTTTAAGGTGACTTCTGGCCCGGGCGGGTGAGGGGCAGTCACTGTCCTTCCAATGGTCCATCCTGAGACGGCGGGAGGGAGGCAGAGCCTGGTGGCGACATCTCTCTGGGCACCAGGTTGTGGCTCCAACAGGCGGATTAGCGCAAAAAGTCCCCTGAGGCTCGAATGCTATTTTCTTGCTTGTAGGATGAGCCGTGTGTCACCTGAGGGCCCCTCAGGTCCTCTTAGACCCCAACACGAGCACTCAGGGACAGCAACCCAGGTTTGTCATTTCTCTGAACCACAGTGGCCCCTTTGAGAAAAGAATCCGAGGGAAGACTCTTGTCCTGTGTGTCTTCCACGGCTGCTGTGGGGATGACAGATAAGCAAGCCTTCGGACAAAAACAAGTGCCAGCTTGGAAAGGGAGGGATTGTTCTGGAACCAGAGGGCAGTGCGAGCATGAACTCGTGGTTTGGGTGCCACTTAGGGCTGAGCGAGTGAGGGGCCCCGCCCTGCAGGCAGCCCCCCAGGGGCAGGGGTACAAGTGTCCACCAGAGACCCAGCCAACCAAAATATTTCCTCCTGCCAGTTCTGGCACTAGCCTTGTGGGGTTAGCTGGGCTTGTGTTATTGATGTGTGCTTTCTTCCAAAGCACACAAACAAGCCTGCAGAATAGCTGGAAATGCCAGGAAAATGGGCTCCGCTGTCCAAAGCGCTCATCAGAGGCTCGCTACACTTGGAGAACAGCGCCTGGGAATGACGGATGGGGTGTGAGCGGCTGGCTCGGGTGGGGCCGGGCGTGGGCAACCTCGCCTCTCGGGCACCTGGTGGTGTTCATCGGAGACACGGCTGCATACACAGCCCTGCTCCGGCTTGCCAGCTCCCAGCCACAAATATGGTTATTGTTTCTCCTGCATTTGCTCTCACTTCCAGAGTCTCCACCCCACCTCGGTCCCCGCTTCTTCTTCAGGCTCTGAGCTGCTCCCCCCGGCTCGGCTCAGACAGTGCGGGTCAGCCTGCCTGAAGGAGAAGCCTGGGGGTCAAAGACATCAGGAGAGCAGGGCCACTACTGGCCGATCCGCATGTTTCCGGGACATTCCTGTGGCACGTGCTTCTGATTCACTCACACACACACACACACACACTCATTAATCTTCCTAAGCATCACTCTCAGCAAAACCAAAATAAGGCAAAAAAACAAAACACCAGCTCCGTGCTGCCCACAGAACACCCCGCAGCTCTCGGGTGCAGCCTGCTCCGAGAGCCGGGCCATGGCCGCCAGACCTCCCGACCTCTCAGGCTCCCACGAGGCTGACCCCAGAGTCCTCCGGGGTCCCTTCCACCACCAGTTGGCTTCCCCGGGTTCTGTGGGTGGTGGCTGTGCCTCTAATGTTTCTGAGTGTGTTTCTAAGTGCTGGGCACTGACATGGGCCGTGTCCACCTCCACAAAAGAGAAACAGGTGAAATGGTACCCATTGGACCAGTAAAGAGCACACGGCTCAGAGAGGCTGAGTCACGGGCTTTCCCTGCAGAGCCCAGCTTCAGTCCTTGCTGTTCTAACAGGGCACACGCCCACTCCTTCCCTTCACTGATTGTTTGTTTATTTGTATCTTCCCGTTGTTCTGTGGCACAGGCTTAGCATCTATTACTTGTGCACTGAAAACTTAAGAGGAACAGGTCTGCACTCTAGACGTGGGTCACTCTCCTTGGAGGGTACACCACAAAGGAAATCTGAATTGCAAACGAAGGCTTTGCACACAGACCAAGGCCTCTGCTGCCCTGGGGGACAGCAGCCCAGGTGCCCGATGGAGCCCTGCCAGCTGTGCCCAATGGAGCCCTGCACGGGGGTCCTGACCCAAAGCAGTGACTGCAAAGAACTGCAGATGACCTTTGCTGTGTGAGTGACACAGGATATTAGAAGCACGTCCCAGGACAGTGAGAGGGGACCCCATGCCCGCCTCGGGGAAACACACCTGGGTTCCATTTCTGAGTGTCCCAGGGACCCAGCACACACCCTGGGCCGAATCCCACACCACCGGCAGCCTCGAGCCCTGAAGTCGAGAGGCCACCGTGGGAAGGCAGCCACAGCCCTGGCAGGAAAGGGACCCACGGCCCATGAGGGAACTGCAGACAGAGAACTGCTGCTCGATGAAGCCTTTATTGTCCCCCCTTTGACTGTCCCCAAGCTCACAGTCAGCGACCCTGGGGCTGATAAAGCCAGGTCCTCTTTGTGTAAACAGCTGGCGGGTGCCGGTGAGCAGATGTGTGCCCACAGGGTCCTCGCCTTTTCCTAGGCTCCCTGGTACAGACGTGCTGTCCCTCTGGTCCCTGGACAGGCCCCCAGGGCTCTGGGAAGCTCTGGGAGGCTCCAGAATGCTCACAGCACCAGATCTTCCACAGAAGCCACAAGCCAGGCTTGGCCCAGGCTTGGCTCAGCCACAGCCGAGGGCTGACGGGCTGAGTTCCAGGCAGGTGCTCCAGTTCTGACGGTCCATGACCTAAAATCGCCTCCGAGGCACGGCGGAACAGAAGGCTTAGGGCTGCCCAGGTGGCAGATGCCCAGGCAGTCGCCCGTGCCAGTCCTCCTGATTTAATTGAAACAACATAAATCACCCTGGGGCAGGGGACAATATTTTCCCTGCAGACCACTGTCTCTAATGACGCCCCGAAGCACATCCTCTCTCCTCCGCTTGAGAGAGGGGAAAGGTCAGCACCCGTCCTTTTAAACCGAGGCTACTTTTCAGTGGGTTCAAATCCCAGCCTTGCCATTTACATGTGCTGTGACCTTGGGTGAGTCACTGAACCTCTCTGTGCCTCAGTTTCCTCATCTGTAAAATGGGATTGATGATAACTAGACCTCCGTGGCTGGGTGGCTCAGTTGGTTGGAGCATCATCCCACACACCAGAAGGCTGGGGAATTTCCGGTCAGGGTGGGTACGGGAGGCAACCGAATCATGTTTTTCTCTCTTTCCCTTTCTCTCTCTCTCCCTCCCTCCTTTCCTCCCTCTCTTTCTCTCTCTCTGTCTCTCAAATCAATAAACAGCCCTGGCTGGTGTAGCTCAGTGCATTGAGTACCAGGCTATGGACCAAAGGGTCTCGGGTTAGATTCCTGGTCAAGGCACATGCTTGGGTATCAGGCCAGGTTCCCACTGGGGGGCATGCGAGAGGCAACCACACACTGATGTTTCTCTCCCTCTCTTTCTCCCTCCCTTTCCCTCTGCCTAAAAATAAATAGATAACTACAATATTAAACCACGATGGTGGATTTGGCCTCAGTATAGGAGCACTTGCCATGTGCCAGGCACTGCAGTGGGCACAGACCCTCTACCTGGTATGTCTGGGGATGAGAAAGCAGAGTCCAAGGAGACAGAACCTTTTTTTAAAAAACAGAGTTTTTCTTTTCTTTTCTTTCTTTCTTTTCTTTCTCTCTTTCTTTCTTCCTTCCTTTCCCTTCCTTTCCTTTCCTCTCCTTTCCATGGATTTGAGAGGGGGAGAGAAACATCGTCTTGTTGATCCACTTACTGATGCATTCATCGTTTGAGTCTCATAGGTGCCCTGACTGGGGATCGAACTCTCAACCTTGAGATGGAGTCTCAGGCTACCAGACTAGCAGGTGCCTCATTTCCCCAAAAGCTTCACAACTCAGCAACGTCCAAGGCTGGGGAGGGAGATGTGAGGCAATGATACCCTTAGTCTGTGTGGTACACCTCTGTCAGCCTGGTCCTAAGGTCCCCCTCCAGGGCTGAGGCAGAGGGGGGCCAGAGCCACCCTGGTGGGTGACAGCCAGAAGGGAGGTCAAGTCAACCCCTTGCCACCTCGTTCCTCTAGTGGCTCCTGACGCAGAGGGGACAGCAGGACCCCTGGGGCACTTCTGCAAAACACAGACGCCCAGCTCCTCTTGAGAATGACTGAGTCAGATCTCTGCAGTCGAGAGGGGTGACTGAATCTGAATGCACCCCCACTGAGGACCACGGGTATCGTCCAGCCCTTCGCTGTAAAGATGGTAAAACAAGTGACAGAGAAAAGGACACACTCATAGTCCCTCGGCTGTCCACGGTATAATTTATAGAGTCAAAATAGTGGGTGCCTTTGCGCAGAGCAATGGGAAGTCAGGAATCAGATCTTCCCCTGTAAGCAGGAGTCAAGTGGGTTTTTTTTTTTTAAGATTTTATTTATTTATTTATTTTCAGAGAGAGGGGAAGGGAGGGAGAAAGAGAGGGAGAGAAACATCACTGTGTGGTTGCCTCTCACGTGCTCCCGACCAGGGACCTGGTCTACAACCCAGGCACGTGCTCTGACTGGGAATGGAACTGGCAACCCTTTGCTTTGCAGGCCAGCACTCAGCCCACTGAGCCACACCAGCCAGGGCAGGAGTCGGGTTTCTAGGTGAAGTCCGACAAGAAGGCAATCCCTCGGACTCTGGTTATTCGTGGGCGCTGCGGTAAATCACCCTTGGCCCAGAACATCTGTCGTGGTCTAGGGCTTGGAAGGCGTGTGAGGTGAACGCTCCCTGACCGGCTAAGGCCAACAGTCCCGATTTGGGCTGCGTTTGGCCTTGGTTGCCCTCTGTGGTCACCCTGCCCAGGTCCCAACCCCATACCCGAAGTCTGAGGAGACACACGTGTGCTCGGTCTGTGCCGCTGTGTCACCGTGAAGGGGTGTGAAGCAGATGGCAGAGACCCGCACGCGGTCAGAACCCCTCTCTCTTTCTTCTGATGTGATTCCGCTCCCTCTACAAGCTCCGTGTGGCTTCCGGGGGGCGAACAGGCTGTTTTCCTGGCCACACTCCCTGTCTGCCTCCAGTTTGGGTTGAAGGGCCCCAGAAGGTGAGCCCCAAACCCAAACACAATTCGATGCTTTGGTTTTCTTCAACAGGTTTTTTCCAGTTTGGTCTCTGATTACTAGTACTTGGAGAGTACGCCTTGTGTCCTCAACGATATCTTCGAAATAATGTTGTGAAAATCTTTCTGAAAATACTCTCCACTCTGAACGTCGACCATGCCAGACACCGAGCATGTGCTTCCCCTTGGCTGGACCTCATCCACCCAACACGTACGGGGCGTGTGTCCTGTGCCGGGCGACAAGGACACATAGGAGAAGCACAGACTCCCTGCCCTTCAGCCAGTCCTAGCCTGGGGGTAGAAGAATACATTCCAGGAAGGTGTTTTCCTCTAAAGGTGAAGCCTGTTTTCCTAAGAGGCTCCCAGCTCTCCTCTCCCACCCCTCCTGTCATGCCCCACCCTCTCCCCTGGGGACTGTTCACGTGTCCTTCCCCAAGGACAAATGCGTTAGGCTGAGGTACACCCAGAATGACAGCCCCCACTGCTCCAACTCTGGGACAATAATCTCCAGGCCAAACTTTCCATTTCCCCCAGGACTCCTCCACTCCCCCTTTCTGCCCCAAACAGCCTCCAAAATCAATAACCAAGCAACCAGGTCCTTGGCCATGAACTAGAGTGACCAAGTGGTCTCGATGTGCCCTGGACTCTCCTGGTTCAAAACAGAAAGTGTCACGGTCCCAGAAACCCCTGAGTGCCACGCCGACTGGATAGCTGGTCACCCCAACAGGTACTGGATCTCTCCGGCTGGCCACTCCCACGTTCCCTCACATTATCCCCCTGAAATCAGAAGCCCCTTAGCCTCCCGTGCCCACCCACACCCACCCTCGCCCTCTGTCTCTCTTTTCTTCCGGCTGCACTGATTTCGCCCGTTTCCTCTCTACAGTTCCCAGCCCTTTGGTAAGTGAGGAGACCCCCTCCCACCTTTCCCTTCCTGTCTGTTTCATCGACGAGGCAAAAATCTACGCTGATCACCAAATAAGAACGGGACTGGGGTTTGTGTCCAACAAGAAAAAGGAGCTCCTACCAAGTGACCACCCAAGTTTTGAAATGAAAGTCACCGTGAACACCAGAGTCGCCCCATCCCAAATATAGTTCCTCACGTGTCCCTAAGGTGGCACGTGGCCGAGGCCGTAGCCACGAAGGGTCCTGGTGAAGCCAAAGGCCACCCAAATTCCTCGTTGGCCAAGAGAAATCAGGATTGGGGCATGTAAGACGAAAAGCAGAAACCAGAAAAACAGAAACAGCCGGAGGGAACGGAAAGTCAAGCCTCCCGCTTGGCGGCAGACTGTCTGCTCTCAACCTGGACGACACATTCCGTTGGGGGAATTAAAAAACAGCACCGGCAACAGAACCAGTATGACCAGACACTCGTTTCATCGATTGAGGGTGTGCCCCAGCCTCACGGCGACCCCAGCACACGGCCCCAGTTGAGAACCGGGTGGCAGACCGAGAAAAACGGAAATGCAGTGGGGGGCACGGGGTTTGTTTTCCATCGAAAGAAGCCAGAAAGCACAGGATTTCTGAACACGCATTCTGACTGGCGTTTCCTGAGATGGCCTCAGCTAAAACCTGGCCTGATGCACGCAGCCCCTTCAGCCACAGCTTCCGACGCCAGACCACGCGCGTCCCCCCATGGGTGCTCCTGGGGGACCACAGGGCACCCCTGCTGCAGAGCAGACATGATGGCCATGCCTCACCGTGCTTCCCTCTCCCTTGTCACACTCTCCCTCTCTTCTCATGCTCTCTAGGTCAATGCCAGGGTAACCATCCGGGTCCACGTGAGCCTGGGGCTCCAAAGTGCCCCGAAATAGAGGAGGAGGCTCAGCTGGGGCAGGGGCCAGGGCCACACTGTCCGCCCAGTGGGCGCACCCTGAGCACCTGCATTCCAGGCCAAGCCCCACCCACACCAGCCTGGAATGGTGCAAGTCCTTGCTTGTCCGTGGGTGACCTTGCTTTTGTGAGGAAGACCTGCGTCTCCTTCCCATGAAGCCTTGAGACAGGTCCCGAGGGTCTGAGTGGCAGTTTAGGGGACTCGAGAGGGTACTGGGTAAAGGAGTTGGGGTGGTGGCTGCCCTGAAAGCAGAGCCGCCATTCGACTAGTCTCGGGTACTCCTGACCTGTCACGGTTCCTGATGAACGGGGGGGCTCAGCAAGTATTTGCTGAAAGGGAGAATAAAATAGTTTGAAGCATGAACCCTGGCCAGGTGGCTCAGTGGGTTAGAGCATCATCCCGATATACCAAAGTTTGAGGTTCAATTCCCAGTCTTGACACATACAAGAAGCAACCAGTGAGCGTGTAAAAAAGTGGAAAACACAGAGCCCTCGGTGGTCCTGGGGCCTGTCTCTTGCTTCCATAGGGTTTGGGCGGAACACACCCAAAGACTCCCCTTTTCTCCAACTCCCTTCCAACCTCTTTTCCAGTCACTGCCTTCGGAACCACTTCAGCCATCCTCAGCCCCCGAGACCAGCTGATGCCAGTTTTGTTTTTTTTTGTTTTTTTGACCTTGATTCTTCATTGCCAAACAGTCATGAGCTTCCAAATTCGCCGGAGTTATTCCACCCGGGTGGAGGCTGCCGTCCACCGCCGGGCCCACCTGCACCTGCGGGCCTCCCACACCTACCTCGCTTTTCGGGCTTCTGCTTCGACCATGACTTTGTGGCTCTGCAAGGCGTGGGCCAGTTTTCGTGAGAACTGGCCGAGGGGCGGCACGAGGGCGCCAAGCGTTTCTTAAAGCGGCAAAACCTGCGCCGCAGCCGCTCTTTTCTCCAGGACGCGAAGCCATCCCAAGATGAGTGGGGTGGAACTCGGGGCACTGCGGAAGCCGCCTTGGCCTTGGCTTCCTGAGCCAGGTTCTTTGGGGTCTATGTGCCCAGGGTTCCACTCGCACAGTCCCTCACCCCTGCGACTTCCTGCAGAACTACTTCCTGGACAAGGAGGAGAAACTTGTCAGGAAGACAGGTGACACCTGACGAACATCCGCAGGTTGGCCGGCCCCCGCACAGGGATTGGTGAGTCTCTCTCCGAAAGGCTCACCTGCAAAGCACAACTGGGACGCCTTCGGAGCCCGGAAACTTTGAGGGGCCCCTCTGCACCTCCCTGGTGCCTGGCTTTTGCCTGAGCCTCACTCACCCTGAAACCAAGAGACACCCCTTCAACCACCCTGGAGCCCTCTCCTATGTGTTGGACCAAATAGAAACAGTAAAGTTTTTTGCAGAAAAAAAAAGTGGAACAACAAATCAATGTCTCTCTCTCTCTCTTTCTCTCTGTCAATAAGTAAATAAATAAATTAGCGCTGGCTGGGTAGCTCAGTTGGTTGGAGCATCATCTGGCACACCAAAAACTGTGGGTTCGACCCCCAGTCGGGGACACATACCCCGGTTGCAGATTGATCCGTGGTTGGGGTGGGTGCAGGAGGCAATGGACTGATGTTTCTCTCTCTCAAATCAACAAACATGTCCCTGGGTGAGGATTAAAAAGATTAATAATAACAAAATAAAAATCAGTATTTTTTTTAAAGGAGTGAACCAGCCCACCTCACCCGGGCGACAGCGCTGGAAGGTCAGGTAAAGGACCACGAGAGAACGCATGGACTTCCTGCAGTCCCGGGAAGCTGACAGACCGCCCAACCGAGCCCGGGTCTCACCGCTTCCTCCCTCCTCTTCCTCCTACCTCCTCTTCCTCCTGCCTCTCATCAACGTATCAGTATGGGACTGCCAGTCCGTGAGTTTACTTGGTGTGTTCTGGTGGGTTCTGAGGATTCTTGGCTAGGACACCAAAGCAGAGGCAACCACAGAAAAAAACCCGCCAAACTGGACTTCATCAAAGTTAAAAACCTATATGCTTCAAAACACACCACCGAAAAATGGAAGGACCACCCACAGAAGAAAAGATTTGCAAGTCATTTTTCTGAGAAGGGACCTGTACCCAGAATACAGAAAGAACTCTTTTTTTCTTTAAGTATATTTTATTGATTATGCTATTATAGTTTTCTCAATTTCCCCCTTTATCCCCCTTCCACCCTGTACCCCCCAACCCTCCAGCATCCCCCCTTAGTTCATGTCCATGGGTTGTACATACAAGTCCTTTGACTTCTCTGTTTCCTATACCATTTTTATCTCTCCCCATTTATTTTATACCTACTAATTATGCTTCTTCTTCCCTGTACCTTTTCCCCCATTCCTCCCTTTCCCTCCCCCACTGAAAACCCTCCATGTGATGTCCATTTTTCTGATTCTTTTCCTGTTCTGGTTGTTGGTTTAGTTTTTGTTTTCATTGTTTTTCCTTTCTTTCTTTCTTTTTTTAGGTGCATTTGTTGATAGTTGTGAGTTTGTTGTCATTTTACTGTTCATAGTTTTTATCTTCTTTTTCTTAGATAAGTCCCTTTAACATTTTATATAATAAGGGCTTGGTGATGAGGAACTCCTTTAACTTGACCTTATCTGGGAAGCACTTTATCTGCCCTTCCATTCTAAATGAAAGCTTTGCTGGATAGAGCAATCTTGGATGTATGTCCTTGCCTTTCATGACTTCAAATACTTCTTTCCATCCGCTTCTGGCCTGCAAGGTTTCTTTTGAAAAATCAGCTGATCATCTTATGGGAACTCCTTTGTAGGTAACTCCTTTCCTCTTGCTACTTTTAAGATTCTCTCCTTATCTTTAATCTTGGGTAACTTAATGATGATGTGCATTGGTGTGTGCTTCCTTGAGTCCACCTTCTTTGGGACTCTCTGAGCTTCCTGGACTTCCTGGAAATCTATTTCCTTCACCAGATTGGGGAAGTTTTCCTTCACTGTTTGTTTAAATAAGTTTTGAATTCCTTGCTCTTGTTCTCTTTCTGGCACCCCTATGATTTGAATATTGGAATGTTTCAAGTTGTCCCTGATATTCCTAAACTTCTCTTCATTTTTTTGAATTCTTGTTTCTTCATTCTGTTCTGGTTGGATGATTATTTCTTCCTTTTGTTCCAAATCATTGATTTGAGTCCTGGTTTCCTTTCTGTCACTGTTGATTCCCTGAATATTTTGCTTTATGTCACTTTGGGTATCTTTCATCTGCTCTTTCATTTTGTGACCAAGCTCAATCAGTTCTGTGAGCATTTTGATGACCAGGGCTTTAAATTCTCCATCAGTTAGGTTGGCTGTTTCCTCATCGCTTAGCTCTCTTTCTGAAGTTTTGCTCTGTTCTTTCATTTGGGCCATATTTCTTTGTTTCAGTGCACCTGTTACGTTATAGGGGTGCAGCCTTAGGTTTTCACCAGGTCAGGGCAACCCTCCTTGCTGCTCCGTGGTGCTGCCTGTGGGGGCGGCACCAGAGAGGGAAGAGCGCAGCTCACCTGCTCATCTCTGGTGCACTTTCCAACCCCCTCTCACACTCCTGTGTGATACTAGGAGTTTCTCCCACCGTAGCAACCGCCATAGTCCACAGTCGACTCTGAGTCTGTCCTGTCAGCCCGCCCATGAGGTCCACCACCTCGCCACAGCCAGCCCTGCCTGCACAGTCTGCTACCTGACTGGTCTGGTTGTTATGATTATTTCTTTAATTCCTTGGTTGTCGGAGTTCCGTGCAGTTTGCTTTTCTGGCACTTCTGGTTGTTTATTGATTTCAGATTGGTCGTTAACCTCCTTTTGGTTGTGCAAGGAAGCAAAGGGTTTCTACCTACACTTCCATCTTGGCTGGAACTCCAAATGCACTCCAGAAAGAACTCTTAAACTCAATAATAAAAAGAGGATAATAATAAATAAGAGAATCCCATTTAAAAATGGTCAAAGGATATGAATAGACATTTCTCTGAGGGAGATCTACAAATGGCTAAAAAGCAGGTTTTTAAAAGATGTTCATCAACAGCAGTCATCAGGGGAAGGGAAATCAAAACCACAATGAGACTCCATTTCACCCCCAAGAGGATGGCTAAAATGAACAAACAGACAACACCAAGTGTTGACGAGGGTGTGGAGAAGTCGGGACCTTCACACGTTGCTGGTAGAAGGCAGGATTTCCTGTAAACCCAGTTGGAAAACAACATGGCAGTTCCCCAGAAGTGGAACGTGGACGGACCCAAGGAGTAGCATTTTGTCCCTGGGTGTGAACCCAAGAGAAATAACAACATGTGTCCACACCAGAACGTGCACATGAACGTTTACAGCCGCATTCTTCCTGAGGGCCATGCCGAGTGTCCTTTCACTGGTGAGTGCTGAGCAAAGCGAGCTCTATCCCTGTGGAATACGGTGCGGCTGCAGAAAAGAAAGAAGCGCTGATACCTGATATAACCAGGGTGAACTTGAACACATTGTGGTTTAGTCAGCAATGGCCAACCTTTTCCATCTCACGGCACACCTCAACGAATTACTAAAATTCTGCAGCACACCGAAAAATATATATTGTTTGCCGATCTGACAAAAAAAAATAGGTATGATTTTGACTCCTTCGCACTGGATGGCTCTTGCTGTGTCGGCTGCTGTCCTTGTCTCATCAGGCAATCGAAGGAAAAAGTGGACAGTGCCCCTGACTAAATGGCCAGGTTCAGCATGTTTTAAAAACTATGGCGGACGCACTGGTTGACAATGGCCATAGTAAGCGGAAAAAGCCAGTCTCAAAGACCACAGATTACATGATTCCATTTATGTAAAAGCCCAGAGCAGGGAAATCAATAGACAGACTTGTTTCTCAGTCACTTAGGGATGGGGGTTGGGGACAGGGACAGATTGCCGACAGCTACTGGCATTCCCCGTGCGCAAGTCTGTCTCCAAATTTCCCCTTTTTATAAGGACGCGGTCACACTGGATTAGGGTCCCACCCTGCTTTGTGGGGAGCACCCTCTTCGGGGGGCACACAATTCAATCCACCCCCGGGTGCCCTTAGGAAGTTTTTTTTACTTTGGCTTCCCTGTCCACCTCTTACCCCTCTGGAGTCACTCAATATTTATAACACCTAAGTTCTAAGTCTGCAAGCCCGTTCAAGAGTAACAAAGTATCACCTAAAATGTTTCAAAGCAGCATTTCCTGCACCTCCTGGAATCCAGCTGTCCTGGCTCCAGGAATAGATGCTAAAACAGCCTTAATTCCACACCCTTCAGTTCACAAGGACAGAGGCCACAATACCGCACAATTAGGTGGCACTTTCTGTCCAGGAGCTGGAGCCCTGCCAGGAGTGGGTGCTGCACCATGCCTCCTGTCTGGGTGTATTTTTAAGCGGTGGCCCCTCGCTACAGAAGGGCAGGCTGCCGGGAGGACAGACACCCAGAAGGGAAGTGGCTGTGGCACCAGCCGGCAGAGACATGCTTCTCGCCCGGGGCCGTGGGACATCTCCGGGCTTTGGGGGCGAGGGAGCATAAAGAGAGGGGCTGCCGGTCTGGGCCTTGCCCTGCCAGGCACAGAGCTCTCGCCCCTACTGCCAGGGTGGACACCCGCCACCCCGTCTTACAGACGAGGGGCCGTGGCCCCAGTCACAGAGCTCCCGAGTGGCAGAGGGCACCTTGGGTCCAGGTCTGAACACCTGGAAACCCGTGTCCTTCCCAGATGCGGGAGGCGTTGGGCGATGCCAAGCAGCTCCCCCTGCCTACCTTCCCCAGGGGTGTGGTCTTGGAGCCAGCACCCACACCCACTGCGTGGCCTCCCCCTTATCTGGCCTGGGTCAGCATGCAGGTGGGCGTGGTGTCAGAAGCCCCCAGTGACTCCAACGGGCAATGGGCAGTGGGATGGAGAGCCACCTGCCCACTGGGTGATGCCTCCCAAGGACAGAGGGGCTGGGAAGGCTGGGAGCAACCGTCCAGCGGGGAGCGTCTGTCTGTCTCACAGAGCACAGCCTTCCCTCTCCGAGAGGCATAGCTCGGGCAGGACTTCCTGAGACAGGGGCTCTGCAAGCAGAATCGGGGGCATCCGGGACCGTCACCTGCTGAGCGGCCTGCAAGCGCGTCTGCTTTGAAGCCAGCAGGACCCAGAGCACATTGCGCCTCCCGACCCCCGACCCCGAGTTTTTTGTTGTGACACCGGGGACATCCGGTGAGAACACACATCAGTGACAGCTTCCCGTGCCTCCAGTTCTGCCCTGGGTCAGGCCGCTTTTGATGGATCCTTCCCTGTTTGATTACTCTTTCCTGCTGGGGGCGTGCACCCTCCCCCCTCGCCGCCCACCCCAGCGAGAGACCGAGGTCTGAGTCCAGCTCGGCTGCACCCACAGACCGGGGACAGGGACACCCCTGAGAGCTTCCTTTGTTCAAAGACAGCCCCCACCAGGGAGGGGGCAAGCCCCACCCTGCATGAGAAACCAGCCAGGGGCGTCTCAGGGCGGGTACTGGCCTTCTGCCATGAGGCCTGGTGACCAGTTCTCTTAGGACCCTGGGAGACTCGGACCGTGCACGTCCTGGGTGGCCCCAGCAGTGGGGACTGGGGCAGGACCCCTGATGTGAGAGGGCTGGACAGCCGTCTGTGAAGATGTCCCAAAGGAGGGTCGCCCTGCCCACAGGCAGCCGTGTGTTTCAGGCCAGCGTGAGCCCCCTCCGCTTCCAAGCCCTGCCCTGTCCTGGCCGCACCCTCCTGGCCACCTCTTCAGGGCAGAAACCCCTGTGAGGGGGTCCCACCAAGGGGCATAAGCACAACGTGTGTCTGCACGTGGGGACAAACAACAGCTCCCCACCCTTGCCACTTACGAGAGAAAGCAAATCCCTTAGCTGTGAGATGCTGGTTGTTTGCTTTTTAATTAAGGAGAAAGTTAAACTTCTTCACAGAACAATCAGATATTTGGCACTGGCCTGGAATGCCCTATTGGGGTCCATTCTGAGGTGACGGGGAGGGAAAGGGAAAAACCGGGCAGGAAGATGTAACCATTCGAGAAAAAGGAGAAGAGAACCTGGAGCTCATGGGCGTGGCCAACAGAACCCGGAGCCGCTCTGACACCCACATGTCACCTGCACCCCAAAAGTTTCCCCAAGATGCACCAGGACTCACAACAGAAACAAACCAATGGTCAATAACAAGATAGAGATACTCCATATCAAATTCAGTTGCATAGAAATAGTTAAGATAAAAATTTTTAAAGATTAGAAGTCGTCCTGGGAAAGAGGCTATCACAGCATTGAGAACTGGGTGGGGGAAGGAACGTGCTCCCTCCTCCCTTGCTGGGGTTGGGGGGGGGGTCACGGGGAGAAGCAGAGAGTCTAGAAGGTTCTGGAGGCTGATATAGCTAGTTCTCCTCCACAGCAGCCAGCGAGCTTGTAAGCATCAATCCCTCCCTTCATCGGTTCTCCTGGAGACGCTAATGATCTGTGAGTCGCTGCTATTTCCGTAATCCGCCGCCTGCCCTTCTCCCGGAGGTCTGTCCCTCGGAGTGGGCTTGGGCGGGGGGGCGATTCTTCTGGGCTAGAGGAGCAGGCATGGGGGGCTCATGTGAACCCCCAGCCCTTGGCCCCCCCACACTCTGCAACAAAACCATATGGTGTGTACTGGTGCCAGTGGCACATCCGGCACGGAGGATTTGGGAGGAGAGACACAGGGCCAGGACGGGGTTAGGACCAGGATCACTGGAAGCTTCGGCTGTGGGAGCACCTACAGGCCCAGGGGAGGCGTGAGCAGCAGGCAACGCTAGAACCCAAATTTCATCTTTCCTGCCCTCCCCCTCCGGGCAGTTCCTCTATTTCTAGAAGCCACCATGGCGACACAGGAGACCCAGCCCCAGAAGAGGAAGGCGGGAGGCCAACTCCCATCCGTGTGGTGTGCGAGGCTGGGGTCAGTGGGGCTGTTTCCTAGGTGCCCAAGGCCTGGTGTCCCCATACCCAGGCAGCACGGTGGCCCTGCCAGGCTCGGCCCGCCGGCCTCCGTCTGCCCCTTTGCCTCCTCTCTCTGCCCGAGCCGCCTGAGGCTGTCACCCAGGTCTGGGAAAACAGTTTTCCTGGACCCGGCCCAGGTAATCTAATTGGACCCAAGGTCACCAAGGAAAAGAGCAGTTGGTCCATTGCCAAATGCATAGACTTGCAGCCACCACATACGTTCCTCAGACCATTCCCTAACCTCCCAGAAGTAAATGCCTTGTGATTAAATGCCTGCCCCACACCCAGCCTGACCCCACCCCCCCACCACCCTGGCCCCGCCCCCAGTGATCACTGGGCCAAAATCCACCTAGAAAAACATTTTTTAAAAGAATTTAAAAAGTCGTGATTTTTTCCGGTTGTGAATCAATTGAACAGCGTAACAAGGAAGATAATATAAAGAAACAAGAAAAGGAAAGAAAAAAAAATAAGACACCAGACGACACAGCTACGCAGAGCAGCTTGGAGAAGCCGTCGGACGGGAGCCGGCTGCCGGTCTGCAGCTTTGTGCACGCACCCGCTGCTGTCCCCTCCCGCCCCCCTCTCAGGGCCTCAGTTTCCCTGGCTAGAAAGTGACAGCTGTCCACCAATCGGCTACTCCTGTTTTCTCCTTCAACGTCTCACCCTCGGTGCCCCTCGTGTACGAGACGGCCGCTATGTCTGCAGCTCCCAAAGCTCCCAAAGCTTCAGCACACCAGACTCAGGCCTTACATTTTAACCCTGCCTCATGGTTAGCCAAAGGCTTTACCCACAGGGTTCTTCCCTTCAGCGTGGGAGTGAGGGCGTGACAGACATGATTCCTACTGCCTTGCAACCACTGGGGAGGGCAGGTGACAGGTGTGACCAGCACCTCTCACCAGAGCTCTGTCCGGGACCCCAGGGTGCTGGGCCCCATGCTGTCACACCTGCAGTGTCTCTCTGAGGACAGGGAGGTGGCTGGACCTCCAGCGAGGTCCCCAGAGGGAGCTGTGCGAGGACCTGGCTGGTGACGCCTCCCCTGGTGATGTCAGGTGGCCCAGAAAGCCGCAGCAGAGGAGGCCATGTGTATGGGGTGCTCTCTGTAGCTCTGGGCCCGAGGAATCCTGTGTAATTGCGGGGTGGGGGGTTCAAGAGGGAGACCTGGATTCCCCCTCAGAAGGCATGTGGGTGCCAGGTGCCCACCCTCCCTCTCAGCCTCAGAGGCTTCTCATCTGGAAATGTGAATATTTCGTTCATCGAAGAAGGTAAATCGCCGAACAAATGCCGACTGAGGTGTGATTTGGAGATTTCAGGTCAGAACGGTGAGCGTGGGCCCTGCACCCTGAGGAGAGGGTGATGCCTAGTGGTGGGGGGTGACACTATGCGGCCGAGCATGTGGGAGGGGCTGGGGAGGAGCCGAAATGAAGCCCCGTCTGCATGTGCTTTTTTAAAACAATGCCTAGCCCTGGCCAGTGTGGCTCAGTGGATTGAGTGCTGGCCTGTGAACCAAAGCGTTGCAGGTTCAATTCCCAGTCAAGGCATATGCCTGGGTTACATGCCAGGTCCCCAGCAGGGGGCGCATGAGAGGCAACCCCACATTGATGTTTCTCTCCCTCTCTGTCTAAAAATAAACAAATAAAATCTAAAAAAAAAAAACCAACGCCTAAAACTCACTGACTGCGCTCCATGTACCTTCCCTCTTAGGCGGGTCCTGGACCCTCAGAATTCAGGTGGAGCACGACTTCAGGACAGAGAACAGGTAGCTGGTGGGACTGCCTTCAAGGTCCCCACTTAAAATACGCACAGACACATGGGCAAAGACTTCCACACGCAAGCACACACACACGTGTGCACAAGGGTAGGCGTGCCATGCCCAGGTGCGCCCACACGCTGCGAGGCAAGCCATGAACGTGGGGCAGTCCGCACAGGTGGCACTGAGACATCACGAGTCTCGGAGTGAGTCCTAACGCCACACAGAGAAGCGCGTGGGGGCTGCATTTCACGCTGTAAGTTCTGAGCTTCTCCGTGCAGGACACCACCGTCCAGGTCTGTGGTTTCAAGAAGGAGCCACTGGCCCACCATTCCCAGGGACTGTGGCCGTCACGTGGCTGTAGCTGTTGCTATGTCTTTCCAATGTGTTTGTTTTCCCCAAAGTCTAAGAAATTATACTGCCCTCAGTCTAATCCTTTCTGGAGCAAAGTTGAAGCGCTATCTTGCTGGTGTGCTTCCAAAGAGACCGAGTGCATTTCTTCCCCCGTCCAGGTCGCGGGTCACGCGGCCCAACTCCGTCCACTCCAGGGGTCTGGGGCCTCCCAAGGAAGCTCGGGCTGGAGCTGGAAACCATGCATTGCCGAACAAATTCACAACACGGACTCACTGGGAGTCAGCAGACTCGAGGTCAGGAGGCCTTGGCCGGGATTCACACATCTGGGCCGAGGCTGGCGCTCTCTGGTGAAGAGGAGGCAGACGAGCCCTCTTCACGTCACCTCCCCCTGCCGGGCTGTAGTCAGGACAGAAGGTGCCCACGCCCTCCAGGCTGGGCCGCCAAGAACAGACAGCAAAGGGGGTGGCCCTGAACCACACCAGCACTCCAGTCTGTGTCCTTGTTGTGATGCCTGGCCAGGGGCACAGTGACTGGGAAGGCTTTTCATTGGAATTCAGATTCCAAGGCCTCACGCTCTGCAGGATGGAGAAGCAGGAAAAGACAGGGTCTGAGGCCGCTACCTCAGGGCCTCAACTCACTCATCTGCAAAATGGGCGGATGGCACAAGGTTGTCCTCTCCAAGTCCTGTCAGTCCGTGAAGTTGGGGAGGACCTGTTTTCTGGGGGAGGAGCAGGATGTGCAAGGCAGGGAGGGGGGCAGAATGAGTAAGAAGACCCCCTGCCCGGCCCTCACCAACCTGGGGGAGGCTATCAGAGTGGGGGCTTTCGAGCGCCAGCCCTCCCACACTGGGGGATGGTACAGTTATTCGACTGGGCCGCACACCCCCAATTTGTTTGAAAAGGAAACAGGACAGAACGGAAAATATCACAGTGCCCAGCACAAAGTTATGACTGTGTGAGCCACTGTCGTTACTCTCACTGCTATTTCAAGTCTGAGAGTGTTGACTGTCCTCATTTCTGCATGAGGACGTGAGCCCCGCGCTCTCGGGATTTCTGGCTGTCTGGGTAACCGCGGGACGCAGCTCTCGCACGGTGCCCAGCAGTAGGTGGATATCGGCTGGACGAGGGAAGGGGGTCTCCTTTCACGAGAGAGCAGTTCCAGACCTGCACCTCTCCCCTCTCGGGCCAGTCGGCCCAAGCCTGAGGTCTGGTGGGCGAACTCTGGGCTTGCGGGGTGTGCCACCCGGGTGAGACCCCTGAGCTCCCCCCCAGCACGGGGACGACAGCGGCCCCTCGGGCTGTGCTGGGATGTGCAGGCGCGCTGCAGTCCCTCCTCACATGGGGCCGGGAGGGACGAGTGCGCCCTCCCTGTCTGTCCCCCCCTTGCAACTATACTGTCACCCCACAATTCTCCTTCCGGGCAGCACCCCCGCTCCTCACCCCTCGCCAGGCAGGGGTAGAAATGGGCCTCTGCTCCTCTGTGACCTTCTGCTCTTCGCAGGAGCTGGCTGG
Organism: Tonatia bakeri; assembly: GCA_004024845.1. Taxonomy (NCBI): domain Eukaryota; kingdom Metazoa; phylum Chordata; class Mammalia; order Chiroptera; family Phyllostomidae; genus Tonatia; species Tonatia bakeri. The sequence goes on from PVIA01006198.1 coordinate 80,089, forward strand.
TCATGGCCAGGCACCGAGTCCTTCCCTTCTCAGGAGAGAAGGTCGTCAGAGAATGTGCATTCTGGGCTAACGAGCTGAACAGAACGGGGAGCTGCGGGAGAACGGCATCGCCTCTTAAATGCTAAACCACCGGTTCCCCAAGGGTGGCTCCCAGACTGGCCGCATCAGCACCAACTCGGGAGCTTGTGAGAAATGCAGATTCTCGGGCCCGCGCTGACCAAATGGACCAGGATGCGGGGTGGTGCCCTACCGCCCTCACCTGTGAGGAAGGACAGGTGTGGGGGCCCACCTGGCCCCTGCACCTCTGAAGAGAAACGTCAGGACCCACTCCTGTCCGGGAGATGGTGGAAAGGTCAATGACCAGGATTTGGGGGGCAGGGAAGAACGGGCAGATGGTGAGGGGCCCTGTCAGACTCCCGCCAGCTTCCCGGCCCTCCCTACAGTGGGTGGGAGAGGCCAGGTGGCCAGGCACTGAGGGTGGCCGGTGATGGTGGAGGCAGTTGCCAGAACACTGAGGTGGCAGCAGGGCCCACCTCAGAGGTCAGAGTCCTTCCAGAACCCCAATGGCAGACCCCCCGGGTCTGCTCCTCAGAATGGCCGGAGCCCCTGCATCTGCTGCTAAGGTCCCCTCCCTTCATTCGGGGGCTGTCCCATCACCTGCTGTTTGTCTTTCCCCAAGAGGCCAGGAACTCAGGATGTTTCAGCCCGTGTGTGGGTACACACGCAAACACATGCATGTGTGCCTGTGGTGTGTGTGTGCATGCATGTGCACGTGTGGCTAAGTGAGCTATGAGTCCTCTATGGGCACCTCAGGATCCGACAAGCAGCGCGTCCTACTGCATTCCGCACATCCGTGCTTTTCCACGCTTCACTCCCGGGATGTTTCCCGACTGTCCAAGAACTGGGTCCTAGGTGAAGGAGGTCCCCCTGGGCCCACGGGTGAGGATGGGGTCCAGCGACTGTGCAAGGAGACCAGTGTTTTATTTTGGTTTTTAAAGATTTTACTTATTTATTTTTAGAGAGAGGGGAAGGGAGGGAGAAAGACAGGGAGAGAAACATCAATGGGTGGTTGCCTCTTGCACACCCCCTACTGGGGACCCAGCCCACAACCCAGGCCAGGGCCCTGACTGGGAATCGAACCGGCGACCCTTTGATCTGCTGAACCACACCAGCCAGGGTGGCACTGGTGTTTTAATGACACAGCCGTGCATCCCACCTTGTTATTAAATTGTTCTCAGCAAAATCAACAAGGTTCTTAATAATCAAAGTAGGAGTGGGGGTAAAAGGCTTGCGGCTGGGGGGGGGTGCTGCTTGCTGTGTGCAAAGACCGTGTCCGCAGGGGCCGCCTGTGAGGAACGACATGGATGTGGACTCTCCCAGGGGCTCCACGGGGGCCTTGCAGGGAGACTGTGTCCAGGGCCTGGGACATCCAGCGTGAGGCTGGGCTCAGAGTGGCACCCCGCCCACCAGACCCCAGCTGGACTGTGCGGCCGAGTAGGAATATCCCTCCTTGACAAAGCCTCCAAAGGGAGGCCCTGGGTTGCCGGGCGCGTCCCCCTGCTGAGGGTGAGGTGTAGCTACCTGGCTTCTCCGGGAACCTCTAGGGTCAAGGTCAGGGTTAGGCCAGTGGTGTTCTTGGACTTTCCCTTCTATGATCAGCTCTGTTCCTCCTTTTTTCAAGCCACATCCCCAGGGGACGGCAGCCTGGGTGCCTCTCCCCAGCCTGTCTGTCTAGGAACCCAGGGAGAGGCCCTGTCCCCTGAATGGGTCCCAGCCCGTCTCTGTCCCTGTGTGGGGCCTTGCAGACTCCCATCCCGGTCCCTCCCAGAGCAACCCAAGGTCACCTGGGGCACACAGTGCAAGGCGCCCACGGGCTTTGTGAGGTCTGGGCCGGCCGGCTCCCTGCCCCCCGCGGAGCATGGACCCCAGGCTCCGTGTTCTAGACCCAACTCTCCCTGCCCCTGGGGTGCTGGGTCAGGACACAAGGAGGTGCGACCCTGTGGCGCTGGCCTGGCACCCGGAAGAGGCTCACGCAGGCTCCTGGAGTGGATGGGGAGAGTCTCTCCCCTGCTGCATGCAGTGACGTCATGGTGACGCCGGCTACGGAGGAGTGTTTACACCATAGCCATTGGCAAGCACCACAACGTGGCTGCTTTTCCCGAGACAGTCCTGCACCCCCTGCCTGCGGCCCGGCAGTGCTCGGACCAGGCCGAGGAGGTCCACCTGCACCCCCTCGCAGGCTGCGGAGCCAGCCAACCCTCCCAGGCCGAGATCTGTGGCTTCTGTGCTCCGACCAGCCGGACGGAACCGCGGACACACACCTTCCACTTCCTGAGCCAGCTCAAAGCGAGAGCACAGAACGAAAGACAAGGACGAACTTTAAAGAGCACGTCCCAGTTCGGTCTGCACAGTCATCTGGTCTGATCTGCGCAGCCAGGGGGGGACCTCCACATCCTGTGGCAGGTGAGGAAGGAAGGGGGCGGGGCCGGGGCGGGGCGGGGGCGGGGCCCGGGCGGCCTGCTCCCACGGGCCCCTTCCCAGCGGGGGCTGCGGGAGTGCGGAGTGAGAATTAATGACTGTTTAGGAAGTTGTCTGCGAGCTGTGAGGGGTGGTGGAGAGAGGAGCAAGCTCGGGCACACTCCTGCCGCCCTGGCACGCTCTCGGGCCTGGGGAGATGAGCTGCTTAGGAAAAGGATTTCCTGATGAAGCGTCTTTGGAGAAAGTGGCTGGCTGGCCCACGCTCTCTTCCACACCGGGAGGTGATGGCCACCGTGGTCCCCCTGAACGTGCCCCCCCCCCACAAAGAGTCCCAGGGTCTCAGGACGTCGGAGGACTGCTGGGGAAGCCCGGGGTTAGAGCTGTCATGCCTGTTTCTCCCCATCTCTAACTGTCTCTGTCTAGAAGGCCGGGAGAGCCTAAGACAGAGGGTGAACACACACACACACACACACACACACACACCCTATCGCATTCACTTCCCAGGCTGCTGTAGACAAGGTGCCCCACGCCGGGTGGCTTCTGACCACAGAAATGTATTCTCTCCCAATTCTGGAGGCTGTAAATCCAAAGTGAAGGCGTTGGCGGAGCTCCCTCTGAAACCTAGAGCAGGGGGAGGGTTAGGGTCCCCCGTGGGACCCCGGTCCAGCAACCCCGGCTTGTGGAAGAATCACACCAGCCTCTGCCTGTGTCCTCATATGGCCTCTCTCTGTGTGTCCGTGTCTCTCTCCCCACAAGGACACAGTCATCTTGGAGCAGTGGCTCCACCGTGACCGCATCCGAACAATTCCATCACGGGTCCTGGGGGCACGATTCTGCTTCTCACCCCCACTATTGCTGATTGGGTCCAGTCCGGGGAAGCTGCTCCTGGCATGCTGTCGTTTTCCAGAGGACAGCGTGGCCATCACAGAGTGGACACTGCAGGGCCAGGGGTGGCGTTACCCTGGGCCCAGGGAGCCCGATGCTGGCAGCCTGGTGACTGCAAAACGAGGCAGGCAGGGGCCCTGGGAACCGAGCCACAGGTCGTCCGTGCTGGCACCTTGAACTGCTGCCCTGGGACAGTGGGGGTAAGCCATGCGTGTCCAGGACAAGCCAGGTCCCCCTGCCTCAGGGGCTCCATGAGTACTTCATGGACAAGGCCCCTCCCAAAGCTGCTCCTGGAAGAAGGGAGGCAATGTGCCTGTTTATTAACATGCAGGAACCCACCGGCAAACACAAAATCACTTCATCTTAGAAAGGAAAATGCGCACAGTAGGCAGAAGGTCACCCGTGCTGTGCTCGACCCCGGGGTAACCAAAAAGGTGGGGAACTGGGGCTCAGAGGCGCAGTCGGCCTTGCTGGGTAAACCAGCCAGCACTCACAGTCAGCAGACACCCCTGTGCCTGGACTTGAACCCAGGTGGTCAGATCCTAAGACCCTTAAGTGTCCAGAGTCCCTCAGATCCACTGTTCTCCACTGTCCTGTGTCCAGAAAAGAACACATCCCCTCCCCCCCACCGCCGTCCTGTTGCCAGGGCGTCTGCCAGCAAAGCACAGAAGGATGACTGACTCAAGTTCCACCCCGTGTCTGCTTTGGGGCCCAGGAGAAAAAGGAAGATGGGGGTGGGGGGTCTGGCGCCTCCCGCCGGCTGCTGACAGTCTTTCTGGAAGCCGGGTAGAGGGTGGTGAGTCAGAGGTCGTCAGTGAACTGCGGCCTATGACCACAGGCCAGCTCCTCATCCTCCAAGGTCACGTTCCACCTGCTTCCCCCCAGAAGTGGGAGGGAGGGGACCAGACTGAGCCCACATCCCCTCTGGCAGCGGCCGCGTTAGTCCGGAATCCTGTGAAACTCAGACAAACAAGCTGGTGACTTCCACTCCCACCGTTCCCCCCCAGACAACTGTCGCGCACCAGGCTTTTAACAGCCTGGTACGGAAACACTGAAGAACAAACACAAAATGAGGGAACTTAGTGACGGTGGTCGGGGCTCAGCCCGATGACGGCCATAAATTGGTGCCTCGTCCTGCGCGAAGAAAAGCCGAACGCACAGCTTTCCGCACAGCTTTCCGCACAGCTTTCCGGAGCCGGAGTGAGGCTTTCCTGCTGTCGGAACGCCCTGGGGAGTTTTGCTCAAAACCCGTTTCCCCCCTTGGAGGCCCTTGGGTTTGGGGCCTCTGGCAAGAAAGTTGCTTCTGCTTTTGACAAGCCGCTTCCTCTTTTCTGGAACCTGCTGGGGGCAACCCCCCCCCCCCCCCCCCCGCCACCGCTGCCCCAGCCTCGGCCAAGGGCAGCTGCTCCTGCAGCCTCTGAACTGAGCTCCGAGACCCGCTCACCACAGCTCAGCAGAGCGGGGGGGGGGCAGGGCGGGGGTATTCTTTTTTCCTAATGCTGTTCTGTTTCTTTCCAGAGCTAGGTACAAATGAGATGTGTTCCTCTGTTCAGCAAAAAGTACTGGCTTTTGTTTTCATCCTCACTGTCTAACCATGAACCCTTGACATCCTGAGGAGCCCCAAAGGCCACCACACTCCTAGGGCGTCAGCCCTGGCTGGAGGGTTGGGGGGGGGGCGGCGAGCCAGGAGGACCAGGCCCCCACACCGCACGTCTAAACATCTCACTCCGAGTTACTCTCTTTCGTGAACTGAGCGTGCCGTCAGGCCTGGCCCTTCTGACACTCACTCAGTCCTCGGACCCCTCTGCACAGAGGTGAGGGGAGCTGGGGCCATGCCCTGTCTCCGCCCAGGTGAGGGGCTCCCCTCCGCCCCCCTCACCCGAAGGGCAGGAGGCGGCCTGCAAGCTGGCTCCAGTGAGGCCCATGGAGGGCAAGACCGAAAGGGGAGGGCTCCCCCTTCCCCTGGGTCTCGAATACCTGCTGCAGAACAACCGGTCCGTAAAGATTGCGTAAGGACGAGGGGACAGACGCCTCCGAACGCAGAGCCCAGAAAAGGGAAGAGAGACAGTTTCAGGAAAAGGGAGGGGGGAGGGATCAAAATCACAGGCTTGGCAATAAAATCATTTGTATTTCTGAAACTGAGCCATTTAAAAATGGTCCCTACGTACATTTTTTATAAGTTTGACAGTTTTATGCGGTGAATGGGTCAGAGATCGGGGTGAGTGTGATAAGATTGTCATTCTTTTCAGGTTAAGGAAAGGGGGGAACACCATCATCCGCCTTTCCCTGCTGAGAAAGCAGGACACAGGACGGGAAAGGAGGGCCATGACTCAGGTCCTCTTGCATGGCCAAGCTGGCACCAGACTCGGCTCTCCTGGCACCCGGACACTCAGTGTGTGGGGACTGCTGAGATTGGGGGTCCCTGTCCTCTGTGCTGCCTCCTCTGACCCCCAGAGCACCGCCTCGAGGAAGAAACGAGAGCACAGAGCCAAGGAACACGCAGGGAACAGGTTCTCAGCAGGAACGGTCGCTTTGCCAGGCTGGTAGTGGCTCCAGGACCCTTGCCTCCCAGGCTGAGGCATCCCCCCGGGATCCCAGCCACCCCGCCATCCACACCTGGCCATCTCCACCCCTGCACACACCCCACTGTGGGCAGTGGGACGGACACGCCCAGGAGACAGCAGGAAGACCAGGTGCGTGTGGGATGCAGCACAGGGAAGGGGGGCGGGGGAAAGGAAGGAAAAGCGGGGGTAGCCATCAGAAGGGCCGGGAACAGAGCCCAGCCACAGCCCCACCCGGCACACACAGGCCACGGAGATCTGTTTGTTCACTTGCTTGTGCAGGACGCATCGAGTCCCCATGGCACCCATTCACGCCCTGCCTCCCTCACAGAAGGATGCTTCTGCGCAGTGTGGTGAGCTGCACTGCGGGGAGGAGAACTGGCAGCCACAGGAAAACCCGGCGGGCAGGGCAGGGTGGGGCGGGGCAGGGGTGAGGCTGTGCCCTGAGCCCGGAGTCCTCTCCCCAGGGGACAGGGCCACACCGCCTGCTCCTGGGGACTCTCCACTGCTGCAGCCCACCAGTGGAGAAGGTGGCCTTTCGGTCATTACACCTCGTTCGAGTTCGCTGAGTGCCAGGCGCTTCCAGTAATGCCATTCACTGTCCATACCAGCCCTCGGGGAGCTCCTCTCACTGCTGATTCACAAACGGGCGACCTCAGTTCGTGAAGACCAAGGAGCTAATCGGGTGAGAGACACGGCCAGCGGCGGGAAGCCCAGGTCCCCAAGGCCCCAGCTCGCCATCAAGACCTTCACAAGGAAGGGTCCTCGGAGCACACAGGGGTGACAGGCCACATCCGCGCCGTGATGGCCGCCTCACCCCGTCCACGTTCGAAGGGAAAGTGAGAGGCAGTCTCGAGGGGGAAGGAGTGTGGGATATGGACACAACCACGCCTGCTTCAGATGGCAGCCTTGCCCTCCCCCGCTGTGCTCCCTGGGCATGCCATTCAGCCCCCTGAGCCTCAGTTTCCCCAGCTGTAAACATGGGGGCAGTAATAGGAACCAAACAGCCCGGGCCAGGCGGCTCAGATGATTGGAGCATCATCCTGTACACCAAAGAGTTTTGGGCTCAATTCCCGGTCCGGGCACCTGCCTGGGCTGCAGGTTTGATCCCCAGTCAGGGAGGAACTGATCGACGTTTCTCTCTTACACTGATGTTTTTTTCTCTCTCTCTCTCTTCCTACTTCTGCCTCTAAAATCAATTTTTTTAAAGTCCTTGGGTGAGGATTTTTAAAAATAATACAAACCAGGCAGAGTTGACCAAGAGTTAAATGACAAAATATGGGACAGGGACTGTCGTGGTGCCGAATAGCTAACCTGGTGCTCAAGAGATGACTATTTCTGCCCTGGATGGTGTGGCTCAGTGGGTTGAGCTCCAGCCTATGAACCAAAGAGTCGCCAGTTCGATTCCCAGTCAGGGCACATGCCAGGGTTGTGGGCCAGGTCCCCAGCAGGGGGCGCGAGAGAGACAAACACACATTAATGTTTCTCTCCCTCTCTTTCTCCTTCCCTTCCTCTCTCTCTAAAAGTAAATAAATAAAATATTTTTTAAAAAAGAGAGAGAGAGATGACTAGTTCTGACTTCACTCACAGGTGACCTTCCATTTGAAGGAACAACCAGATCAGCCTCCGGCACCAGGGACGTGTCCCCATGGGAACTCGCCTCGCCAGTGCCTCTTGGCTGGTGTGGCAACCACAGGGAACAGAACTGGGTCAGAAGGCAGGTTTTTCAAGCTTGGTGAAATCTAGCCGTAATGAGACAAAGGATGGGAAGAGATAAGGGCAGGAGAGCGAAGACACAGGAAAGTGGGCGACAAGAGAAGCCCCTGGTTTGCAGCCAGGGGCTTGAGGGTCGGTCCTTTCATTTCAGCTTTACGTGAAAGCTGGTATTCCTTCAGGGAATCCGCAGACAAACCAGCACAATTTTTGGACAGCGGTATTAGAAAAAACACTAAAACCCATCAATTCTCACTGAGCCTAGGGCTGATCATTGTTGTGAAACCTTGTTTGCTGAGGCCCTGGCCGGGCAGCTTCACTGGTTAGAGCATCATCCTCATGCAGCGAGGTTGCAGGCTCGATCCCCGCTCAGGGCACATGCGAGAGTCAATGTTTCTTTCTCTAGCTCTCTCTCTCTCCAAAACAATCAATAAAATTTTTTTTAAAAAATGAAAGGTTTGCTGAGAACGAAGGGTGGTTAGAAGCAGGGGCTATAAAGGTAAGTCAGGGCCGGGCGACATTCCCCACTGCAGACCACTGAGGCTCACAGAGCTTGGTGCTGGGGATCCACCTGGTGCCGGGCAGCTGTGCCCAAGGGGGCGGCCGATCAGCAGCTGCAGGCCCCAAAAATGACTTCAGACGTAAGCATCTGTCATCAGCCCAGAACAACGGTTGGAGGGAGATGCCCTGGTCCCTTCAAGCATGCAGGTCCAGTAGACTGCAGGGCGCGGTGGTTTGGGGGGGGGCACGGGAGCCTGTCCTTTGCAGCAGAGATTTCCCACCTGGAGAATGGGGACAATACTGGCATTGAGTGACGTGGCTCGGGTTAGCCGATGCACAAGCATGCCAAATTCTAAGCAAGCCCACCCCTCTCCTCTCCCCTCCCCTACACTAGAGGAGAAGGAGCTGGGATACTTGCTTGCCCAGAAAGTCCCGCCTCCTAGGGCGTGCGACCTGCACCGTGGCAATCGCCTGATGCCACTACAGCTAGAAGATGAGGCGCCCTTGGAGTTCACTGTGGCCATTGCTGGGCGACCCATGACTTACGAGCTTTCTCAAGACACAGTGGCCTTCAGCACCAACGGGGCCGTGGTGGAAGCTAGGAGAGCGTGCAGGGAGTGCCCGCTGTGTGGGACGCACTGGGCACTTTGAGGAGGGCTGGATGGATACAGGAGGCGGGAGACAGCCGGAGGGCCTGGGCCTCCCCACCCCGAGGGTCCCCCATCCTGCAAGACTGGGACGCACACAGGTCCAACTGTCCCAGCCTCTGTCTGCCGAGGGGAGTATTCAGATCCCTCAGGTCACAGGGAGCTCGGAGGAGGGGCTAACACGCTCCTGGCCTGTGTCTCTCCCGTCTGCCAAAGGAGAGATTCAGGAAACGGAGGCCCCTGCAGCTTCCAGCAGGGAGAGGTCACTGGGTTTGTGGGCAGCGCCACTGGGCCACCTGCCCAGGGAATGTACTTCCTGGGTGCTGGCAGCTCTGATACCGATGAAGCCACTTGGGAACCGGTGACCAAAGGCCCGTCCTGAGCTGAATGGAGCAGGGAACACAGATGCCACAGTGACACCAAGGCGCAGTGGTTTCCGCGAAAGGGCAGGAGTCACAGCGCTACTCCTGGGGAACATGTGACTCTCTGAGGACAATGGTGGCGGTCATTAACCGTGGTCTCTGCCCTTCTCTGGATTTTTACCAACCAGCCAGGAGGCAGCTGGGAGGGCTTCCAGGGGGAGGCCTGCAATAGGCAGGGGCGACACAGGTGTCACTCTGGGAGCCCTGTGGGCACAGTGTCCCGCTTCCAGGTTCAACTTCCACCCCCACCACCCCCAAACTTGGCCTCAAGTCTTAGGGTGGTCTTCCCCATGGGCCCCTTTCTAGTGGAGAGAAAACCAACATTCCCAGAGCAGCACACTCTTGCTTTTCACCCATGTGTCTCATTTCATCCTCCCCTGTGAAGTGGGATTGCGACCCACACTCACAGGTGGGAAACCTGGGGCCCAGAAAGCAGCAGTGAACCACCTCTAGGACGTACCCCAAACTCACGCCCCTCCCAGCCACCCTTGTAGAGAGTTCATCAAAGGGCTCTGTTCTCATGAATCTGGTACAAATGACCGTGAGGTCCACACGCCTGTCCCCTTGGTGCCTGGGAGCTCCCGGCCTCCTGTGGCTCGAAGGTAGGGAGGAAGGCAGAGGGGCTGCTCTCTGACCTTGGGCCTATATCCCCCTTGAGCTCGGCACCCTTATGCCTGGGCGCCAGACCGCTTTCGCATGCCATCTAAAATACCTCCTGCCATCTTTAGGGGCCTGTTAGCAGTCAATTAGTCTGAGCAAAAAGCCCAAGTAACTTCCCCATGTAGGAGATGAAGGAGAAAGAAAAAAAATAAACTCACACAATAATGTTCCTGAAAATTGCCATCCACCTGACCCCCTGGTTTGTCTGAAAACATTTGCTGTGCCATCACTGGCTCCCCCAAGATTTGTAGAGAATTGATTCATTCGAATTGCTAGGAATTAGTTCACACAGAGTGAAGTGAGCATTTGGATTCTCAAAGACGCCACATTTTTTTCCTTCCCACTGTGCTGCTTGGTTCTCACCATAATCATGGGCATCGGGGGTCGGCCACCCGGGAGCTGGTGCTCTTGGCGCCGGGACGTGAGGAGGCGTGGATACGCCCCATCCTAGAAGGCGTGTTCGGTCTAATTAAGAAGGCCACTCTGGGGGGTCATCCCAGTCCCAGATGCTACACGGGGTCAGCTGAGGCCTTTGTTGTAAATCTCTCCCTCTTCCCCCCTCTGGTTTTCATTCCTTCCCCCGCCACTCAAGGGCCAAAACTACAGGCTAAGAATAATCTTTAGGTCAAGGTAACAAAGGGCATTTGCTCATCATTAAACACGGAATGTAGTAACCAAATATGTCCAGCTGACCTAAGTACATTTCATTGTAAACTCTAGGCCCACGTGCCAAGCCTGCAGAACATTGCTTGGGGTCTCTCATTGCCACGTCCAGGGAAGGAGGGGGTGGGTGGAGGCGAGGCCAACAGTACCAACCCAGGGCCTGGCTCTGCCTGGAAAAGACTCGATGCTCCATAACCGCCGCCCATGGCGCTGGCTGTTGAGGCAGCGAAACACAGAACTGCTTTGAAATCGTTTCCTGACCCAACCTGATGAGCAGGTGTTCCTGGCAGAGGGCCAGGGCAGGCCAGACCAATGGGGCTGTGGCTCTGCAGAAGCTCCCTCACCTGTGGCCACGGATGCCCGCTGCCAGAGAGGGTCTTCTCCCTGCCCAGCACATCCCAAGGAGAAACCCCAAGGTTCCCTCCCTGCCTTCCCACTGGCCAGTCCCAAGGCCTGGGCAGTCCCTGAACCCCTCAAAGCCGCATCCCCAGTTGCTAAGTGGCCCCGGGGCACAGCCTCCTCCACCCTCTCTGGCACATGGGGGCCTCCACACACACCCAGGCCTGCTTCTGCACCTGGGGGGGAAGCCACCTGGCCGAGTTCCTCCCTTAGGCCCATTGGGTTCCGCTGCCCAGCCTTTGCCCGCTGTTGAGCCGAGAAGATTCTGTTACCAGTGCCCCAAGGTCATTTTGGAAATCTCAAAATACACTCTAGCGAGCAAAGGCGAGTGGTGGAGAGACAAGCGACCTCTCTGTTCTCTCGACGCTGCCCCTCATCTTTGGGGACCAGCCTGGCGCGGGTCGGGTGGCACCGTGGCCGCCAGCCCGGCTTGGGAGGGCCAGGCCCCGCTGCTGGTCCACGGGCACCTGCCCCCACCCTCACTCACGGGCGCCCTCGGGCCACCTGTACCCGGGGAGCGCAGCTTCCCCGCGGCCACGGGGCCGGAGCCCGACAGACCTCAGGGTGCACACGCAGGTGTGTGCGTGAGGACAGAAACAGAAAGCGCGGCACAAACAATGTACAGTACCAGGTATTAACTAGAGAGCAGGTGACTCAATAACACAGCTTATCTAATACATCAACCTGTTTATGATCTTCATATATTACCAGATCATAATTGAGTAACACATTAATAGACTATAGTTATATATTAATATATTATATTATTATGTATTAATCTAATTACACAGCAGTGCAATGAACATATTATCATATATCAACAATTATGTATTATATAAAGAGACATTTGAGGAAGAATAAATGTTTGCTGTTTTAAGTCACTGCATTGGGGATGTTTCAATAGCAGCCAAAGTGAACTGAGATGGTGTCCTGGGCCCGAGGTCCCCTTGTAGGGTCTCAGCCATGTGCGGGCCAGGCCAGGCCGGGCCGGGCCACGGGGACACCCTCCGAGCCTTGCGCTGGTGCCTGGCACGCAGCAGGCTCCTGGGTCATGTTCCCCGACTTGGCGAGAAGCAGCCCTTCTGTTCCGAACGGAAGAGCCAGCGTGAGATTTCCTGATTCCTGGTTTACTGTTTATTCTAATATTCGGTTTCTTAAAAAAAAAAAATTAGAAAGAACCAGAGACCAAGACCTATGGGATTATGGAAGATGATGATTCACTTTTGAGACAAGGAGAGTGGAAACATAGCCTTCCATGACCTTCGCCTGGAAAGGCACCAAATAAAGAGTCTGGAGATCGGGTCAGCCCCAAGGGCAAATGGCCGGACTGTAGCTGCAGACCCAGGGTTTTGTCCTCCGGGCGCCCATCTCGTGGGTGGGGTCCACCTACCCTGCAGTCCTGCCTCCCGACCTCAGGCTTCCTGGACCGGTCCGGGCTTCAGGAGCCTGGGGCTGGGGCTGGGGCTGGGGCTGGGGCTGGGCCAAGCAGAGCCACCAGAAAACCCCATGAAGGGATTCCAAACACCAGACAGCGTTTTCCTGGCAGGCTGGGCTAGAATGGCTGTGAGCTGTCAACAGCTCACCCTTCTCTCTCTATGGCAAAGATCGTAACACGGATAGCAGTAATATTTCACAGGGTTCTTTCAAAGATGAAGACAGACAGCTTATGGGAAAACAGATGCTGGGCACATAGCAAGTGCTCCATTGACATTGGCTGCATCTGAGGACAACCGTGCCAGCCCAGATGCTGTCTGATCGTCGATAGTATCCATCAGTCCTAGCCACCAGGAGCAAAACACCCGTGGAGCGGCATCGGAGTGTCGAGGAGGAAGAAGGCTCTCTGGGGCTCGGCTCTACCACGTGCCACGGACAAGAACCGGCCCTGGGTGACGGCAGTTTCGAGCCCAGGACCCAGCGGGTGTCTGCGAGGCCGGGGCAGGTGGGGACTGGGCGGGAGGTTTCTGCATGAACACTGCAAAAAAAAGGGCTTCCTGGGAGATGCCTGCCAGTCTGCTAGAGGCTGAGCAAAGAACGGAGTGGGGCAGCCGGCTCCCCGTCCCCAAGTCCCCAGGGCTGAGTCTAGGAGGGTGGCCACGCACAAGGGGCCAGAGAAGCCAAGAGGAGGTGCTGCAGACAAGCAGGGCAGCCTCACCCCAAGCCCCATTTTCTCACCACCCCCCGCTCCAGCCCCTCCACACTAGGATTCCCCGCAGAAAGGAGCAGCTTGTCTACGTGTGTGTGCGTGTGTGCGTGCGTGTGTGTGTGTGTTGGAGGCTTCAGGGGGCAGGACACAAAGCAAGACCTGGACCTCGGAGGCCGGAGACGCAGACATGACCTGGGGGCAGGGAAACGCAGGTGGCTCCATGGGCCTTGCCCCGCCCCCTTAGCAGGACAGAGCTGGCAGTTCTTTGCAGCCCCAGCTGTGCTGTGGGGACAGGGACCCTGCCCTATGAGGTCCCTGGAGCTGCCATGACACAGCCCCACAAGTCAGGTGGCTCAAAATAATGGAGACATGCTGTCACCCCGCTGGCGCCCAAGGCTGCAAACCGAGGTGTCGCAGGGCCGCACCCCTCCAAAACCGCTTCCAGAGTCTGGCAGCCCCACGTGTCCTTGGCTCGTGGCAGCTTCGCTCCAGTGTCTGCCTCCGTGGTCACGAGATCTTCCCCCTGTGTATTTGTGTCCAAATTTCCTTCTTCTTAGGAGGACACCAGCCGTCCTGGATGAGGGGCCTCACCCAACCTCCCTTCAACTCCACTAATGACATCTGCAAAGAGCCTGCTTCCAAAATAGGCCACACTCCCCGGGCCCAGAGGCTGGGACTTTGACGTGTCTTTCGGGGACACAGTTCCAGTCACGACCCTGTTTATCCTTGCATCCTCAACGCCTAGCGCAGGGCCTGAGAAACAGACCAGCCAGCCGACTGGAGTCTGGTCCCAACTCCATCCCTGAGTGACCGTAAACATGGCCCCCTGCAACTTAGATCTCCCTTTCTTCACCAACTGAGGAGTTGCACCCTCGCTTTCTCAAATTCTCCCCTGGCCCCGCGGCGCCCTTTTCCCTGCCCTGCCCCTCCCGGCACGGTCCTGTACCAGACTCCGCACAAGGGGCCAGTCCCTGCCGTGCCCCTACAAGTGGCTGGCAGAGAGACCAGGCTTCCCACCGTGGGCCCTGGCCTCTGGCCCCCCCAGAGAAAAGGTGGGACCCCTGGGGTTTCCAAGAGCAAGCCAGTCTTTGTTGAACACTCAGCAGCAGCCAGGTCGGAGTCCGGCTATCAAAGCCCAGAGGTGCTGGCAGCAGCCCCAAAGCCCGGGTGGTATCTGATTGGGCTGTGACAAGCCCTGAGTTGGCAGAGAAGGGCTTCCTGTGAGCAGGAAGGAAGCAATGGAGATCAGGGTATTTTCGAAGTGCGCAGAAGAAAGAGGCGAGGGAGAGCTGGGCAAACCAGACCAACGCAGGGTCAGCGCAGGCGCAAGTGAGACGCCTTGTTCCGCTGGGGGAAGCGTGGCTGGCTCACGGTCAACACTTCCTCCTGTCCCCGTGCGCTGCCCAGTGGGGTCTCAAGAATTCCCTGCGGGTAAGCCTTAGGGACAGAGCCTCACTCCCGAGAGGCTCCTTTGCCCCGCATACAGCAAGGTCATGGTCAATTACCCAAGCGAACTAAAGACTCGGTTTCAACTTGACTGCTCACTTCATTGGCCTTTGCACGTTCCACATGGTATAAGACATAGACATCCCTGGTCAATACGCCAAGCTTGTGGGTTCGATCCCCGCTCAGGGTACATACAAGAATCAACCAATAAATGCATAAAAATAAGTGGAACAATAAATCAATGCTTCTCTCTTTCTCTGTCTCCCCCCTTCCCTCTTTCTCTAAAATCAATCAATAAATCTTATTTTTTCTTTTAAAAAGATGTTGAGCCCTGGCTGGTATGGTTCAGTGAACTGAGTGCCAGCCTGCAAATGAGAAGGTCACTGGTTCGATTCCCAGTCAGGGCTCATGTCTGGGTTGTGGGCCAGGTCCCCAGTAGGGGGCATGCAGGAGGCAACCACATGTTGATGTTTCTCTCCCTTTCTCCCTCCTTTTGCCTCTCTCTAAAAATAAATAAGTAAATATATATATATATATATATATATATATTTTTTTTTTTTTTTAAAGACATTGACAACACTTTGGTATCTGGTTCGGTGTCATGGAGTTACCACCAAGACGGGCTTGTCCCCCGTCTTACAAGAAGTGGGAGGCGCCGGCCTTTCACGAGCGCTCGCATGCGCTGCTCCAGGTCAGAGGGAGGGTAGATGGAGGCCAATGGGGCGAAGGGGACCGGATTCTCGCCTAGCCCGTGAGAGTGCCCCGCAGCCTCCTTGGGGACAGCAGCTGCTCCCGTGAAAGGGCAGTGGTGCCCAGGAACAGACTGTCACCGGTGGCGAACTGAACAGGACAAAACGGGCAAAGTGAAAGAAAACACACAGTCAAGAAACAGCGTCATTTCTGGGCACATTTCTCTGTCTGAATGGTTGTAGAGGGCACGGGTGGACTTGGAAGTTAGGTGAGGGAGGGCTGAGGAGGCACTGAGCAGGACACGTGCTTCTGAGTCCTTTCTATTGTCACTGTCATGCTGAGCACTGCCGACGTGCAACCCAAGTGCATATCAGCAACAGCACATGGGGTCCGGAGGGCAGCCCAGGGACGACGGGCAGAGCGAGACACCAGCAAAGCACCAGGAGCCCCGACCGGTCAGCGACGTGTGGAAAGACGCGAGACTGAGCCCACAGACCACACGGGGCTGCTGCTTCCTCTCCGTTCCCCGGCGTGAGAGACGTCCTCCGGGAAAGGAAGGGTCCAGGGTGTCGACAGCTGCATTTCTCCTTGGGCTGCTCAGAGTGGAGGCGCTGCAGCCCCCATCCGCTCTGCAGGGCGGAGCCTTCCCACTCCCGCTCCCCACCTGCCCGTTCCCTGCAACGCAGGGCTCTGCTGAGCTGGCGTCCAACCAACGTGCAACGGGAGCCCACGCTCTGGCCAGCCGTACGCCCGCCCTGCGAGCTGCAGAGGGACATCAGGCCTGGGTGATAAACCCCAGGGCCTCAGCACAGTTCTGGGGGCTCTGTCACTGAGTCACTTGACTCCTGAAGGTCCCAATGTCATACTCTGGGCCCCCAAGAGCCTATGCTCGAAGCACCCAAGACGCACTCAGCCACTGAGATGTTGAGTCAGGAAACATTCCAGTGTGGCCTCGCCAACTGGCCCCCGGTAGGCTCCCTGGCTGGGGCTGATCTGGACGTCTGTCTGTGTTTGGGAGCCGGAAATGGCCTATCTTTGCTCAACAGCCACTAGCCAAGGATATCTCTTCTCATCAACAGCCTATCAAGTACAGGTGACAGACAGACACATGGATAGACGGATAGGCAGATACACAGATGGATGCGTGGACAGGGAGGAAGGGAGGAAGGGAGGGAGGAAGGAAGGGAGGGAATAAGGGAAAAAGGAAGGAAGGAAGGAAGGAAGGAAGGAAGGAAGGAAGGAAGGGGGGAAGGAAGGGAGGGAGGGAGGAAGGAAGGGAGGAAGGGAGAGAGGAAGGAAGGGAGGGAGGGAGGAAGGGAGGGAGGGAGGAAGGGAGGGAGGAAGGGAGGAAGGCGCTCATGAGGGCAGGTGAAACAGGTCAGTGTTAACACAGCGGAAGCTGGAAACCAATTGCTGTTAAACCCGAGTAGATACAAGAATCACACGGGGAGCTTGTCAGAAATGCAGAACCAACCACGGGTTCCACTCCTCAGAGACCCTGATGCAGGAGGTCTGGGCTGAGACCTGGGGCTTTATATTTAAACGTGGTTCTACTCAAGCTGGTCCAGGAACTGCAGTTTGAAAAACAGTGCCTAAACCCTACCCCTTGCTCAAGGTGGTACCAACTGACCAAGATTGAAGCCAAGGTCAAAACTAACACCCTCCCTGTGCTGCAGGGCATGCAGGGCACCCCGTCTCCCTTCCCAGGGCTTCAGCCCAGGGCATGGGGGCAGTGTGATGGGCACTCAGTCCTCCAGCCCTGGGGACAGAAGGGCAACTCCTGTCCCCCCCCACCATTCTGGGCCATGCCCCCTGCCAGGGCGAGTGTCCGAGTGGATGTGGCTGGAGAGAGCCTGCCGGTCACAGGCCCGTCACCACCGTGGAGGGCATGAGGCTTCCCTCCGGAGGGACACGCCGCAGGCAGCAGCATCACTTGGGACGGCCCGCCCACGCCGAGCCGAGGCTCCACAACCTTCGGTGACTGGCCAGCTGCTCTTGGCTCTATTTTTAGTTTGCCTCCAGTGACTGTGAAGAATCTCTGGAGCTCCTCTCCCAAGAGGCCCCGGGCACATGTTCGTTAATACTTAACTGTCAGCAGAAAAACGCTGGACCACTGGCTCCGTGTGCCCCGGGCCCCTGTGTGGGTCCTTCTCTCTACAGCGCCCCCCGCCCCACCCCACCGGTCACCTGCTTTGTCACTGGCTTGCAAACAGTTCCAATGACCCACCAGTCACTGACGGACGGTCATCGATTAGCACGTGTCTGAGATACATGGATTTCAGCACAAACCGGGAAGCCGCTTTCTCTTGGACGAAAAAGGAGAAAAGATCAGGTTGGTTCCCAGCAATAGCTTCCCTGGCAGAGTCCTGGCAACACGCCACACACTTCAAATGAGTTATTTTCTAAAGCCATTCCCTCCCTCTCCTGATTCTTCCCTCTTTGCATTAGCACGGGGGCTAAGAGAGGAGAGCTCAGGCAAGGTTCCAACTCAGCTGGCCGGGACTCTCTGCACACTGCACCCACCTCGCTGCTCCAAAGGCCCAGCGCGCCCCCGAGGAATCTGCATGTGGTCTTTCCTCCAACTTCTCGGACCCCTGACACCATGGCGGGGGGAGGGGGTGCGGGGACGCTTTCCCAGAAAGCTGATCCAAACAGCCTAAGAAACAGACTGAAAGCAAGCAAAGGCTACATCCTCCCTTAGGCCAAGGGCCCTTCTCCCACCAATCAAATTCAATGTATGTATTAGTTCGCCGGTCTAGCTCTCCATTACCCATTGTAGCCGGTAGGCCCCAGGGCACCCTCTGAAATGAATTCCCCCGAGTTAGTGAGACAGGCCGGCGGGAACCACAGGAGCAGGCCGGTGAGATGGTCAGAGAGAGCCGGGCCTGGGGCTGGAGGTTTGCAAAGGATGCTCCCCTTGGGTCACAGCTCTGATGACGCATGGGGCTCGGGGGTGCAAACTGAAGCCAATCACGCCCAAAGGGGATTTGATCCGATTCAGAGGAGAGACAAGCTGCGTGGACACCAGAGGCCTCTGGAGGCCCCGTCACCGTGGGTGCCAATGGGTGTGACCGAGCGGCCCCACCCACGGGGCTGCCACAGTCGCACTGTCCTCAGAATCCCAAACGTCCTTGGAAATGGCATCCTCTGGGCCCCAGGGCCCGCCGGGAGCCGGGGGATGAGGAAGCGGCTGTAATCCCCCTCTGATTCGCCACAGTCAGCAGAAGAACACCGAGGCGGTGATGGAGCACGTCATTGTCCCCAAGAACGAGGTTTCCTCATCCCGGACACCTGGATGCCATTCCAGTCTCCCCCGCCACTCACCTGACCCCTCGGCGCACCCAGTCTCTCTCTGACATGGCACGGCTCCCCTCTGTCCATCCCCTCTGTCACTGCTGCAGGTCAGCCCTCAGAGCCTGACCTCTGGTCTTTACCAGAACAGCTGCCTTGGCTTCCCCGACACCGACCCCTCTTCCCGTGACCCCACTTGGCACGCTGCTACTAGGCTAAGTCTCAGAGTGTAGTTCTCATCACCTTTAATTGCTCCTTAGTTTAGATTCCCCCCAAAGCAGAAGCAAGAGGACTCAGGTTCGCTCATTCATCCCCGGGGCTGGGGGTGGGGGGAGAATGAACAGGGAAGCCAGACAAGCCAGCACACTGCTGGATGGACAACCGTGGGGGGCTACCGGGCTGGCCCCCGCAGGGACCCTCTGAGGCAGAACACAGGTCACAACGGTCCACATGCATCCCTCCTTGGCTGAGGGTTGCCCCTGATGGGGGCGCACTCCCAACCCCAGCACTCCCAGACCAGCCTGTGGCACTCAGGAGGACCCCTCCGAGACAGAGGCAGACTCGGACAGGGGCTGTGCTGTGGCGTGGGGCTGTTGGGCAAGGCCGCAGTGAACTTTGTCCAGGTGGGCCGCCACCACCCCATCTGCGAGGCTTCTCAGCACCCGCAGGAGGAGGGCCTTGCTCCTTGGGCCTGCCTTCCTGGCCGGGCCGCGGGGCACCCAGGTCAGCGGGGAGGTCAGTGGACAATGGGTGGCTTTTCAGTGCTAAGTTTATCCCAGTGGTGTGCAGGGCATTCTTATAGTAAAAAGTTATTTGTTTGCCCTGGCTGGTGTGGCTCAGTGGATTGAGAGCCAGCCTGTGAACCAAAGGGTCGCCAGTTCAATTCCCAGTCAGGGCCCAGGCCTGGGTTATGGAGGCCTGTGCCCTGACTGGACACAATTGCCAGTTGTGTGGTTGCCAGGTTCCCAGTTGGGTCCCCAAGAGAGGCAACCACACATTGTTGTTCCTCTCCCTCTCTTTCTCCCTCCATTCCCCCCTCTCTAAAATAAATGAATAAATAAGATCTTTTTAAAAAGTTATTTAAAAAATTGTTAAAAATAGTTATTTGTTGTGTATCTGAAATTCTACTTTAACCTGAGTACACTTAGCATCTTTATTTGCTGAATCTGGCAACCCCACTGCAAGGCCCTCCTTGGCAGGCCTCAACCCTTTTCCGGTTACTCCGATTCTGAAACCCTTTCCTCCCCAAGCAGGGGATCCCCCTGGACCTGGAAGCAGCCCGCCAAGCCCCGGAGGCTGTGGGGGTGCTGGAGCTGGCTTCCTGTCAGGAGTAGCCCCGGCTTCTCACACGGTCTCTGCCCTGCCCACCATCTCTGGGTCTAATGTCTGTCTGTCGCCTCTTCCTTCCCTTCCCTCTGAACACAGGTACTGCTTGCACCTGTCATGTCATGCCCTTGGGTGGCCTGCCAGCGTGTCTTATTTTCCCAGTGAGATCGGGACTCTCGCCTGGCCCAGCTTGCTGATCAAGACCCCTGGGCCCTGTGAGGGTGGGGACAGCAGCCCCGTTTGCCCCCAGAGCTCACCGCCTCCCGCCCCCGAGCCCTGGGCACATGCAGGGAGATGCCCGAGGAAGCGCCCCTGGGGGCCAGAGCCAGGTGGATCACGCAGCCAAAGTCATTGCCAGCAGCAGGTGGTCAGAGCACCTGAACTACATGCTGGCTTTTCCACGTTCTTGGCCGGGCCTCTCAGCCGTTTCCCAGGCCTGGATTTCGTCCCGCAGCCCCGGCCCGTCCCGCCAGCACCCCACACGTGCCCTCCACGCCCCAAGCAGCCTCTCGGCAACATGGTCTGTGCCCTGGACAGTGTCAGCTTCTGCCCTGTGTCTCTCTCTGGCATCAGGCACTCTGATGTAGACTTAATAGCCACACATTCATATAACACTTGAAATTTGTAAGAGCTTCCCCAGGAATTATTTTCTTGAAACATCCCTGGGAAGTAGTAGGCAAAGAATGATGACCTCAGCTGACAAATGGGAGACACTGAGCGGGTGAAACGGCTAACTTCAGTGACCGCTGCTTTGGGGAGCTTTGGGGAGACATTGACAAATGTTTCCCATCAGCCATGTAAATGGGAATATTTCAGTTTCAAATAGAACGCTGATTCGAAAGAATGCTTCTTTAGGCATATTTTTGGGGCACCGCACTAGTGGCCACACAACAGCCTGGGGTCCAGTCACCTGCTCCCCAAGTTTCCCCTGACCAAGGAGGACTGGTCACAGCACCCCAACTCTAACCCGGAGAAGAGTGCCTACCGGGTCGCAGGGGCCAGGGGGTGGCCAGACGCCCGCCCCAGCCCAGCCCTGTCGCTGTCAGGAGAGACAATCTGATTGTCGGTGATGAGGCGGTGAGGTGTGGAAGCAGCTCACTGCGCATTCCGCCCCCTGCACCCAAGACCGGTCACTCCCGAGAGAACGAAATCACCTTCTCCGTGGAGCCCTCCGCTCTGTGTGTGAGTGTGTGTGTGTGTGTGTGTGTGTGTGTGCGCGCGCGCGCATGCAAACATTTACTTGGTTGGTGGAGGACAGGGGTGTGACCCGGTTGGGGTTTTCCCGGGGTGAACTTGAGAGCTGAGCCCAGTCCCGTCACTGGTTCTCCCCGCCCCCCCCCC
>PVIA01006199.1:0-101261 GCA_004024845.1 Tonatia bakeri
AGAAAGAAAGAAAGAAAGAAAGAAAGAAAGAAAGAAAGAAAGAAAGAAAGAAAGAAAGAAAGAAAGAAAGAAAGAAAGAAAGAAAGAAAGAAGAGGGAGAGAAAGAAAGAAAGAAGAGGGAAAGAGAGAGAAAGAGAGAAGGGAGAA
Organism: Tonatia bakeri; assembly: GCA_004024845.1. Taxonomy (NCBI): domain Eukaryota; kingdom Metazoa; phylum Chordata; class Mammalia; order Chiroptera; family Phyllostomidae; genus Tonatia; species Tonatia bakeri. The sequence goes on from PVIA01006199.1 coordinate 148, forward strand.
AATTTTACCCTTTGTGACAGCATGGATGGAACTGAAGAACATATTATGTTAAGTGAAATAAGCCAGTCAGAGAAAAACAAATACAGTATTATTTCACTCATATGTGAAGTCTAATGAACAAACTGAACAAGCAAAATGTGCACAGACTTGTAGATGGAGAGCAAGATGAAAGTTAGAGGGCAGGAGTTTAGGGGGCGGAGGGAGTGAGCAAAGGAAAAAGGACTCATGGACATGGACAACAGTATGGTGATTGCTGGGGAAAGAGGGGTATAAGGGAACTAAATGGTAATAGAAAGAAACAAACTCAAAAAAAATAAAAAATAGACCTGGCTGGCATGGCCCAGTGGACTGAGTGCTGGACTGGGAAGCAAGGGATTGTGGGTTCGATTCCCAGTCAGGGCACATGCCTGAATCGAGGACCAGGTCCCAAGTTGGAGGGGCACCAAAGGCAACCACACACTGATGTTTCTGTCCCTCTCTTTCTCCCTCCCTTCATCTCTCTCTAAAAATAAATGAATGAAATCTTTAAAAAATAAAATAGCCCTGGCTGGTGTAGCTCAGTGGATTGAGCGCGGGCTGCGAACCAGGCATCGCAGGTTCGATTCCCTGTCAGGGCACATGCCTAGGTTGCAGGCCATGTCCCCCAGCAACCGCACATTGATATTTCTCTCTGTCTGTCTCTCTCTCCCTCCCTTCCCTCTCTAAAAATAAATAAATAAAATCTTTAAAAAAAATAAAATAAAATAAAAAATAAATATGTAAATAAAAATAAATTAATTTTAATATGTGTGTATCTGATATTCAACAGATTTACTCATAGAGGAACACCACATAGATTCTTATCAAAGAGACAAGATTAAGAATGTTTACACCACCATGGTTTATATTATAAAAATACATAATAACCTGTAAAAAGTAAAGTAGTAATGACTACTGACATATTAAAATATTGTATCAGAATGAAAATAAATGACTACATATATCAATATCAGTAAATTTCCCAGAGGAAAACTGTTTAAAAAATACACAATTATTCTATATTGTTTAGTGGAAACATATTGAATATATAGAAATAAATATCAAACTGAGAATGTTGGTTAAGAAAGATTTACAAGTTTTATGTCTTAAACTCAGTGATAATTAGATGGGTGCTAGACTATTATTCTTTGACAATTTCTTATTGGACTATCTCATAATAAACTAAAAACAAACAAAATTGTTGATACCTTATCAAAAGTTAAGTGGCAATTCATTAGTCTATTTGACCTCTATTCAGTTTTTTTTCCCCACAATACTGTTTACATAAAAATATTTCTTAAAATTTTAAATGGTTTTATTCAGATGAGAATATTGACATTGTCTTTCACATTAACTATGTTCAGGTTTTTTAATTATGGTTTACAACAGTTTAAGCTTGAAATAAAAATTGAGGGAAAGGTATAGAGATTTCCCATATACCCTTTCTTTTTTCTTTATAAAGATTTTATTTATTTAATTTTAGAGAGAGTAGAAGGAAGGGAGAAAGAGAGGGAGGGAAACATCAAGGTGCTGTTGCCTCTCATACACCCCCTACTGAGGACCTGACCCACAACCCAAGCATGTGCCCTGACTGAGAATCAAACCAGTGACCCTTTGGTTTGCAGGCTGGTATTCAATCCACTGAACCACACCAGCCAGGGCCCCATATACCTTTTCTTTTACATAGGGATAGCATACCTCACTATTAACATCTCTCACCAGAGTGGTACCTTTTATAATGGATGAACCTACCATGACACACCATAATCACCCAAAGTCCATAGCTTACATTAGGGTTCATTCTTGGTATTACACATTCTGTGGGTTTGGACAAATGCATAATGGCATGTATCCATCATTATAGTATCATACTTAATATTTTCATACTGCCCTAATATCCTACATATTTATCTTTTGCCCTCAATGCCTGATAACTGATTATTTCACAGTCTCCAAACTTTTGCTTTTTCCAGAATGATACACTATCTAGACTTCTCAAAGTGGCTTTCTTCACTTAGCAATATGAATTTAAGTTTCCTCCATGCCTTTGAATAGCTTGGTAGCTCATTTCTTTTCATTCTCAAATAATATCCCATTGTTTGGATATACCATATTTTATTTATCTGTGCATCAATTGAAGGACATCTATAAAATATTATATTATTTATTTTTAGAGAAAGGGTAAAGGAGGGAAAAAGAAAGGGAGAGAAACATATCAATGTTTGGTTGCCTCTTGTGTGCCCCGCCTGTACTAAGGACCTGGCCCACTACCCAGTCATGTGCCCTGGACTGGGAATCAAACCGGCCACCCTTTGCTTTGCAGTCAGCACTCAATCCACTGAGCCACATCAGCCAGAGCTATTTTTTAGTGATTTTTAAAAGTATTTATTATTCTTTTTTGAGGCTTCTTATATTTCTATTGAAACTTATTTTTCTGCAATAATTCTTACTTTTTCACTCTGTGAATGCATTTGTTTTACTTCACTGAAGTCCGTTACAATAGCTACTTTTACATTCTTACTTTCTATTAATAATAAGAGATTTATTTTCGAGTCAGATTTTCCTTTGTCTTAAGAATATGCTTGATTTTCTTAGTTTTCTTTTTTAATTTTTGGTAAATTTGAATTTCATTCTGATCATTCTGAAGGTAAAGTTGTGAGGATTTGATATTCCATTATTTTCCTCTGACAAGTGTTTTCTTTGTTTCAGTAGTCAAGTTTCTTGGCTAGGATTTAATTTCATACTCTGTTTCTTTTTCTTGGGCAGCACCTCCAGTCTTAGCTCAGGTCTTTTGTTTTTAGCTGAGCTTTGTTGAGTCTGTTTTTCTTATGCTTGTTTGAAGATTCAGTCAGGAATTTGGGCAAGTCAATGTAATCTTTTCTCTAGCTTTTTCCCTTCCAAGGTTCCATACTCTCTTCAGTGGCCACTATCTCTGACTTAAAATGGCTGGTTTCCCACTTTTTTCTCTGGTGCTTACTGCTGGCACATTCTCCACTCTTCAGTGCCAAGCTTAAAATCACACATATTAGGCATTTTCTTCATCCAGCTTTCTTCCTTCCCTCTGAGCATGCAGTCCTCTGTCTATTTCTTTCTTTCTACTCCCTAGCGCCTTCATGGTGTTTTTGTTGTTTGTCTGTTTTTTGTTTGTTTATTTTGTACTATTTCCAGGCTCTTTTGACTGAGTTTATGCAAAAGTGTAATCCAATAGGGTCATATTTTGTTACCATTAGAATCATAACTACATTTCTTTTAACATGTAAGACACATAATTATGAATGGTTGGAGCCTGTATTTTTGAATTCCATTTGTCAAATCAGTTTTTATTATTTCAATATTTATGTACTGTGTCCACAATAATTATTTTAGTATATGTAGCAAAAATATTAATCAATACCCACCTAGAAATGTTGTTTCATTATTATATGTTCCAATTTTGAAAAGCAATATTTACACTCAGACTTTTATCATTTGTTTTTTAATATAATCATATTTTCTGGCAGTTGGCTGAGTCTAATTTTGCTTTTAATTTTTTATTGTACAATAAAATTTCTTTCAGATGGAGCAGTTTACTTTCTGTTTCATAAAGTTCTAAGAACCTTTCCAATTAAGAAAACGGCTTGATTGTGGTGATGATGACTGATTGATTGGATATCATGGAAACAATTCTGTGATGGTGGATCCCCAGAAATGTGAGGTAGTATGATATGTATTTTGAATGTACTAACTCAACTATTATAAAACCATATGACTTAGGTTTTAATAAATAGATGAGGACACTGAGATAGAAAAGTTAAGTTACCTTCCAAAGAGCTCACTGTTGTTAAGCATAACTGCAAGTATTTCTGGAAGGTAGTCCATCTCTGGGATTGTATTCTCTTTTTTACAATTAGTATAGTACCTAAGTTAATAAATTTTTACTATGCATGTGTCTCCTTTTACTTTATGTTCTATTTCTATTTAATATCCATGGTAACGTTAAAGAAATCACAAGTACTTATATTACTCATCAAATTGATAAAAATGCATCTACCCTCTATATCTGAGATTATGACACCTTAATTTTCTCACCTAAAAGTTTAAAACAGAATTGTTTATTTATACTTCAGATTGGGACACAGAGCCTGATAACTTTCTCAGGTTAAATTATCACCTGCAGATAAATAATAGGTATTCAATATATCTTACAACAGCCAACAAAATATTGATATGTTCTACTGTTGTTGTCATTTTTTATCTTACATGAGAACTTTTCTAACCTGCAGGAGCAAAAATTAAAAGAATTAGGTCATAATAAAATAACAGATGACATGTCAGTTTTGAAGTATATTTGACACAACAGCAGAATGGCCAAGAAAACATCATGCCAATCCCTTTCTTCACCGAAGCTTTACTTGAAGGTTCTTTGTAGCCTCTGGCTAAGTGGTGTCAGGATTTTCATTACCCTTCATATGGCAAAAGATGGGAAAATTGAAAGGCTTCATACATCTTAACTTTACATGATTAGGCAGAGAATCTTCAAAGATGTGGTCAATGAATAACTTGCTTTCAGCAATACTAGACAATGGCAAGAATGAAGACATTAATTTGCACTAAAAGTTCGTGTTAGAATTAACAGTTCCCCCATGGGTATTAGAATAATATGTGCATGATGAACTTCAAAAGAAATGGGCCATTTTAACAAAGTGCTCCCAGCAACACTTCCTCAGATTACACAGATGTTAATTTTCTCTTCCCACTAAGTGAGGTCTTTGGGAGCACATAATGTTGGGAAATCTATGTACTGCTCATTGGGAAATAGAAGTGTCAGTCTTTTCCAACCAACCTGTGAGCCCTTCAGACATGCACCCCAACCTCTGAGTTGAAAGCTCTTCAATTTTATAGTCCTAAGATCCTGTATATGTGCTTAACTAAGAAGAAGGCAGACACTCAAAAATTCCTAATCTGAATATTGGCATGTGTTTCATAAGGAGGTTTTGGTAAATAACAAACAACACATATGACAGTGGTCTAGTATAATTATAATGGAGCTGAAAAATTCTAATTGCCTAGTGATGCAATAACCATCCTAACATCATAGTGTAACCCATTACTCTCATCTTCGTGATTATGTTGGTCTAAAGAAACTGGCTGAACTGCCAGTTATAAAATATATCATCTAGGTTTGCTTAAGTGCCCTCTATGGTGTTTATATAACAACAGAATAAACTAACCACATATATCTTATAACATATCCCTGTATTTTTTTTTATATTTTATTTATTTATTTTTAGAGAGGGGGAAGGGAGGGAGAAAGAGAGCGAAAGAAACATCAATGTGTGGTTGCCTCTCCTATTCCCCCTACTGGGGAACTGGCCTGCAACCCAAGCATGTGCCCGGACTGGGTTGCAGTCAAACCACAGACCCTTTGCTCCACTGTCTAGCACTCAATCCACTGAGCCACACCACCAGGACACTTTTTTTCTTTAATGAGAAAGAGATGATCTTGATCATTGTTCACTTAATTACATAGCCTAAAACTGCTCCAAAATGTGGGTATATATCTCCTAAATATAAGAAACACAGTTTTTAAAGAAATACAAAATGAATTTTGTTAAATAATAAATTTTTTCTGACTTTTGTCTTTTGGTCAGTTTATGAACTTTAAGTGGTAACTAACAACAGTAGGACCTCTATAATGTAAAATTAAAACAAATGAGGAGTATCTGTCCTCCTTAATCTTTACACTGTCAACACCATCAGTTTGAATGACAAGGTCAGAATGATCAGTCATAGATTTCCTGGATGTGGATTACCTTAGGAAAAAGCGGAATGGGGTGGAAGAATGAGTCATTTACATATGAATAAAAGTATCTAAAAAGGAAAATTTATTTATGCAAAATAGATTAATTGAAATGAATTTAAATAATTCTATTTATTTGAGAAAATATATGGTAAAAAATTGGGTAATTTAGGAAGGTCAAAATGCTGAACATAAAATACAATATTGTTTAATGTATTTCAAGTTCACTAGAAACTCTTATGGATCAGGTATTTTACTTTTAATTTCACAGAACCAAAAATAGTTTGGTTTATTTCTTTAGAATTGCAAAATTATTTATATTTTAAAGAAATAATAGTTAATGCATTTTTGGGGGGTAAGGTATAAGGGGACTAAATGGTAATGGAAAAAATAGAATAAAAATTATATTAAGAAATAAAAATATAGTTAGTGGATTTTAAAAGCAGAAATCTCTTCATTGAAGAGAGTAGAATATATTGTATATTCTTTCTTTAATGTTTTTGAATTTTTTCCTTTACCATTTAGTCAGCTTATACCCCTCTCCCCACTGAAATCACCACACTGTTGTCCATATCCATGAGTCTTCTTTCCTTGTTGCTCAATTCCTCCACCCTCTAACTCTAACCCCCTTACTGTCATCTGCTCTCCATCTATCAGTCTGTCTCCATTTTCCTTGCTGGTTCAGTTTCATCATTAGACTCTGCATGTGAATAAAATCATATGCCATCTGTCTGAGTGGCTTATTTCACTTAACATAATGTTCTCCAGGTCCCTCCATGCTGTTGCAAAGGGTAAAGGAATGAGTACTGGTGAGGATGTGGGGAAAAGGGAAAACTTTTGCACTGTTGGTAGAAATGCAGATTGGTGCAGCCACAGTGGGAGGCACTATGAAGATATCTCAAAAAATTGAAAATGGATCTGCCTTTTTGTCCAGCAACCCCACTTCTGAGAATATATCTGAGGGAGCTTAAAACACTAATTTGAAAGAACATAAGCACTCTTATGTTCATTGCAGTATTATTTACAATCACCAAGATATGGAAACAGCCCAAGTGTCCATTAATAGATGAGTGGATAAAACAACTACAGGACATTTACACAATGGAATATTATTTGGCCAGAAAATATTGTATATTTTTAATCATTAAAATTTAGACAACATTGTAAAATGTAAGAGGTAGTAATTGTCTTTTATTTTCAATATTCAAATTTACTTCTATAGTCTTGGTTGCTGGATACTGTGTTATGAATTTCAGTTTATACTATATTAAAAATGCAATTTAAAAACAATAACACTGCTCTGAAGGATGATTCATTATGCCGCATGAATGAGCAATTGCCCAAGGTATGTCCAGAAAAAGTCCAGCCATTGTTAATATAATGAGAACAGTTTGTGCGACCATAACGTAACCTAGTAGTCAAGTAGAGAGGATTGGAATGCACATGTGTGAACGATGATGACTTCACTGTACTTGTCAATGGGGGTGGTAGATGACATTGAGTGAGCATGTGTATTGTGTGGCCATCATATTCAAAATGACCGAGGAAGTAGAGCAACAAATCTGCATCAAGTTTTGCATTAAGCTTGAACATTCCTCCACAGAGACTATTCAAATGTTTCAGAAGGCTTTTGGGGATGATGCGATGAATGCAGCACAAATGAAAACATAGCACCTGCTTCAAAAATGGTCAAGAAACTGTTGAAAGTGATCCACATTCTGGGAGGCCTGTAACAAGCAGAACACCTGAGAATGTTGAATGTATACAGGCTACAATCAACAAATATCAGTGACCGACCGTGTGGGAACTAGAAGCTGATCTGGGGATTCCAAAAACTACTGTGTCTGAGATATTGATGCAGGATCTTGGCATAAACTGTGTCATGGCAAAATTAGTTCTGCAGCTTCTGCTACCAGAGCAGAAGAACCATATCATTGCAATTGCTGATGACTAGATTCAAATTGCTACCAATGAACAGGATTTCCTCAAGAAGGTCATAACTTGGAGGGGGACTGAAGCATTATTGTCCTATGTATAATGTTTCTTGTATCTTGTATCTTCTTAAATAAGTGTCTCTATTTTTCATATTGTATGGATGGATACCTTCTGGGCAGATCTGGTGCGGGTTCCAAGACAAACACACACATGGACACAAACAAAACTCTACAGCAGTTTGGTGGCATATATTGAACAATAATGGCTTCTTTTGTATAAGAGTGGCACTTGCTTTAGTGTCATAGGTGGCAACCCAGGAAGAAATTGATGAGGGCAGTAGCGAGAAGATATAGTCAGATTGGGTACATTGGGGAGTAAATTGGAAAGAAAAATAATAAATTATATAAAAGATTTCATAATTATAACTCAAAAATAAAACTGCAGGTTCGTTTGGCTCCACTGGTAAAATGTATCAAAACTTCAACAAGAAATAACAAGCACCTTACATGAAATCATTCAAAATTTGGAGGAGAAATGGACTTCTATTAAATGTTTTGTGAAATCAGCCCTGGCTGGCGTAGCTCAGTGGATTGAGCGCGGGCTGTGAACCAGGCATCGCAGGTTCAATTCCCAGTCAGGGCACATGCCTAGGTTGCAGGCCATATCCCCCAGCAACCACACATTGATGTCTCTCTCTCTCTCTCTCTCTCTCTCTCTCTCTCTCCCCCTGTCCCTTCCCTCTCTAAAAATAAACAAATAAAATCTTAAAAAAAAATGTTTTGTGAAATCAACACAAACCTGTTCCAATACCCAAGGAGAGCATCATTGCATAGTGAATAAAATGCATAACTCCTTTATATAATGTTAACAACTTAAATCTAGAAAAAATAAAAATAATAATGTTACATATCAAAAGATTGGTTTATCCCAGGTAGATCAGTTTAATATTCAACAATCAATCATAATAATTCACTATATTACCAGATTTAAGGACAAAATTTGTATGAAGAAAACAATGGTGGAAATGAAAGTATCTGATAATAATGTCAACATTAATTGTGATATAATATAGATAATATAGACCATGAGATAATACAGTAAGATAAGAAAAATAATTAAAGGCCTTAAAGAAAACTAAAACATAATTTTCAGACACTATAACTGCATATGTAAAATAAGTCCCAAGGGAAATGTAAATTCAGCAAGGTCTCATGGCATCAGGGCCATATAGAAAAATCAGTTTTATATTTACATAAAGAGAAAATAAAGTGTAAAAATAAAAATAACCTCTGCAGTAGCATCAGAAGCCATAACATACCTAGTAACAAAATAGTCAAAAGATGCATACCTCTATAATTTAAATTACAAACACTGAGAGAATTTATAGGATGGATTAGTACGGCTTTGAAGACTCAGTATTATTAAAATGTAATTTATTCCTAAGTTTATTCAAAGTAATACCAATTAAACTCCAATCAAGTATTTTATTGACATTATCAAACTTATTCTAAAATTTACAAGTAAATGCAAAAGACCAGAATAACTAAAATCCTCTTTAGAAAAGTAAAAAAAAAAAAAAAAGAGGACTTACATTACCTAGTTGTTATTAACTATTTTAAGATTTATTATGAACATACAAATTATTAAGGTGACACAATATGTTTATAAAGATAAGCAAATAGATAACTGGAACAAAATAAAGGATCCTAAAATAGAAACAAGCACATAAAATCATTTTTATAGAAAGGTTGAATTAAATTCAACAGAAAATCTGAATATCCACATTGAAAAGATTAACAATGACCTTCTTCACTCAATAGATCAAACCTAATTTGTACAGTATTACAAACCTAAATGTAAAATCAAATGTTGACAAAAATATAATACAATAGAATTCTACAATGAATTCAGAGAAATGTCTGGTGTGCTCTAATGATCAAACTTACACACATACTGACCTAACAATTCTATTACTTGGTATATACCCAGGAGAAATAAATGCTTGGACTTATAAAACAACATGCTGCACAAGAATGTACATTTCATCTGTGATTTCCCAAACCTGTATATAACTTAATGCGAATGTTCATTAGCTGTGGAAAGTATAAAATGGGATATCACTGAGCAGTAACAATAATAGCAAACTACTGAGGAACTGAGCAACATACATGAATCTTAAGAACATCATGTTGTTCAAAAGAAGCCAGACATAAAAGAGAGCACACTGTGTATGTATGTATGTGTATGTATACATATAAAGTTCAAGAATAGGGAGGGCTCACCTATTCTGAAAGATATGTGACAAAAAATGCTCAAAAAATTGTTGGCAAAATTGGAAATGGGCACAATGTTAGTATCTAAGTTAACAGAAATGTTTTATATTCACCTACCATTTTACATTAGTCTCTGTATATGAAAATATGTCAAGACATATACTAAAATTCCAAAAAATATATAAAATAAGTTAGCAAAAAAAGGAGAAAGAAAGAAAATTCTCACTGTTTTGGGAATATTCATTACATTTTCTGTATTTCATGCTTTCTTTCTTTTTCTGAAGTTGCTTCTACCTCATCCTCCACCTTCCTGCTGGATTTATCACTTGACCTCATAATCATCACTCGAGTTACAGATTTTTTTTTTTGGTCACTTAGTTGTATTTGCTGTGGAGCCTTATTTTTAAATTTTATTTTAATCATTGCTCAAGTACAGATATTTTTAGTGTGTTATTTTCTGTCATTTTCTCATAAAAATTCTCATAATTTGCTTCATTTTAATAATTTCAACATACCTTTTCATTCTCTCTTACTGCTTTTTGTTATTCAAAGTATTTATCAACTATAATCTATTTAAAGTGTGCATTAGGGGTTTTTAATTGTTAGTTTTTCCATACAGAACATAATTTCTATTAACAAAGCATTTTTTGTGTTATATTGTTAACTATGTTTCCAATTCCTAGAACAGAATTTGACTAACAATAGGTGCTTAATTAATATTTCTCACATGAACAAATCATCCACAATATAGACAAACTACCATAAACATCATAATGAATATTATAAATAGGCAGAGAGTTGCCAGATAAAATACAGAACATTTAAATTCAAATTTCAGCTAAAACAGATAAGACATTTAGTGCAAGTATGTTCCAACTACTGCACAGGACATATTTATATTCTAAAAATTGTTTATTTGGCATTTGGATTTAACTTGATGTTCTGTATTTTTGCTTGCTAAATGTGAAAACCCTAAATAAGGATAACTGGTGACATGAGTAACTTGTTTCTCAACATCCAGAGTTTTTATGGGTGAAATTAATGATATTCAAAATGTATGAAATGCACAAAATAAAAATGCCAGTTATCTTTGTATTACAAAAAATAAAAATATGGTCAAATAAGTATTTCTTTTAAATTTCAATGGTTGGGTATTTTATGTAAATTTTAGTCAGAAAATCTAAAACAGCATGAAGCCCTACCATACATTAGGTTGCACGGCTACTCTTGCCCACACACACACAAGTTTGTTATGTGTTGCAAAATTTGGCCAGGAAATTGCTTTTGTAAATCTGGAAGCAAGATGGTGAAAAATCAATCATCTTTACTTGCATTTAATCATTTGTGTCAATGTTAACAATTAGAAAAGTCTAATGTTTTTATCTAACCAAACTATTTTGGGTCATTTCACAATGAAAAAGATCACTGATCATCATTATTAGGTGGTGGAGGAAAATACATTAACTTATGTAACATTCAGTTACATCGTATAATACATAAAACATACTTAAGTAAATTTCAGAATTTGTTTTACCACATGTGGAAAATATCATATCAGTCACAGATAAAGTATCTCTGTATATATTTATCTTCTTAATTTAAAAAATATAAATTTCTGCCCTGGCTGGCGTAGCTCAGTGGATTGAGTGCGGCCTGTGAACCAGGCATCGCAGGTTCGATTCCCAGTCAGGGCACATGCCTAGGTTGCAGGCCATGTCCCCCAGCAACCACGCATTGATGTTTCTCTCTCTCTCTCCCCCTCTCCCTTCCCTCTCTAAAAATAAATAAATAAAATCTTTAAAATATATATATATATAAATTTCTGTCAACTTGATCAAATTTTCTATTTCACAGTGTGTAGCCAAAGTAAAACAGTAATTTCTATACAATGACCCAAACCCACAGAGACCTAATAAGTTGAACATGAAACCTTGATGAAATATGCTGCTGGGGATGATTTAAATTTAATTTTTAAAGTATACTTCTACTTGTGGTCAAATGGAAAAATGCATTAAAAATGCATTCTCATCTATGTAGACTCTTTTCCCACTCCTGAATAGAAGCCCCACAGCAAAAATGTTTGTAAAACACAAGAAGTTAAGTAGCTATAGACTTTCAACTTCATCAGCTACTTGACTGTAGGTGTAAAGGTAAGACATTTTATTCTTTTAAATTAATTCACCATGTTAAATATTCAGGACTACCCTAAGGCTGAATTTTAAATCTGGAGTAATTTGCAGTGTACTTTTTGGTTCATTTTACTTCCTACATTTGGCTTATTTACAGACTTTGCTCTTCAAATGCCCAAACAGCTAAACGTTGTATTTTAAGAGTCTGTGCTACAGTTTTATAATGCTACATATTAAAGAGAAAAAAGACCATCAATAAATAGTGAAAAGAGGTATTAATTTGATGGAGAATTAGCAAGTAAAAATGAATACAGTAAATAAATATGAGGCAAAACAACACTGGATTAAGTACTCTCTAAACTGACATAAATGTGTTTAGTTGATATGAAATAACAAAGAACAAGGAAATAAATGGTAACATGCAAAACCACTTATTATCACCAATTATAATGTCACATAAAATTATATTTCTATTGATAAAATATGTAATTTAGTTCAGTTGTCCATCTGTTTAAAATATAAGGTAAAAAGTTAACTATGATCAAGATATAGCTTGACAATTCTTGTTGATATAAACTTACATGCTCTGACTGGCAGTAAATTATTTATTCTAAATTCTCATCAATTCTTCATCTTCATATTCTATAATCACAAGCTACCCAGTCCATAGGGCTTATTATGATTGAAAATTGTTTTAATATATACTTAATAATTTGATTTTTGTCACTTGAAAGTTATCAGAAGCATACAATACTATATCAGCTAGTTTACTAATTAAATATATAGAAAAATGAAACTAATGAACATCAACATAAAGAGGTGAATCAAATTTTATCTATATATGAAATTATCTTAAAACTCATTAGATTCCAAGATCATGTTATTTACTTCAACCATAGTTAAATTAGAAAATCTGCTAGTGAAATAAAGGGAAATAATGTATTAAAACAGGAATATAATAAAGGGGAAAAGATGACTTTCAATTTATCCTTAATAAGTGCTTATATTTAAAAAGAACATATTGGTGTAGTATGTGGTCTTTTGTTTATTTTAATGCTGTAATTCTATTCTGTGGCTCCCATAGAGGTAATTACAAAACATTTCATCATTATTAGATATTTATAATCCCTCAGCAATATTTTCTAATCTCATGCTTTTCTATTCCCAGATAACTACTTTATAGCTCAGCAGAAATTTTAATCACTTCCCCATAATAATGAAACAATTTGAACACATAAGATATTATTACCTGGAGAGAGAAACCTGGAGTCTCAAATGATAAAAACATAATTTGAATTTATTAAATGATCAAGCTTCAGTCATTCTTCTCAGTCTAGTTTGGTTAAATCTGTTCTTCACATTCCAGCTCTCATTCTTAAAGGGGCACTCAACCTTAAAAACCATACCATATTCCATTATTTATATCCTTAGCTATTCAAAAACACAATTTTCCATGTCTGCTCAGTACTAAATAATTTAGAAGGTGAGGTAGGAGAATATTCAATAAAAGAAGACATAGTTACAAATTTCTATGAGCTTACATCTTATGAGAGCTGCTATTTAATCTAAATTCATGGAAATATCTTAAATATTCTAAATAAAATACATATATACTGTCAAAAATACATTGTTAGTGGGATAAAATTGATATGATCATTTTGAAAACTTTGGTAATGAGATTTATTTTTGTATCACTTGATCTCTAAACTGTTCTTCTGTGAAAATATTCAAAGTCAGATTTGCAGCAAAAATGTAAAAGACTATGTTTATCACTGTCTTGTTTGATAAAGAAAAAAGAATCAGCCTATAACAACATGCAAACATACAAATAAATCAAATGACTTTACTGAAAAAAGCAGTAAATATGAGAATACATATGTATTGTTCAATTCACAAGAAGATAATATACTTAATATATCTTAGGCAAAACTGATCCATAGTAACAGAAATCAAAACAATGGTTATTTGTACAGGAAGGAATTGACTGGAAAGAGGTGAGAACAAGATTTTGCATCCTGGAACTTTTCTAAATTTTGATTTATTTGGTGGTACCCAAATGTTTGCAAATTCTAAAATTCATTGAACTGACACATAAGACTTGTGCATTTGAGCACTATTCATAATAACCAAGATGGCTAAACAATCTAAATATCTTTTAATAGATGAATGAGGTTTTTAAAATGTGGTATATGCATACTGTGGAGAAGGACAGAAATTAAGTAATTTGAAATAACTCCTATAAAGGAGTTATCTAAAATAGTCAAAATCATAGAAGTGAAAAATAGAATTGTGGGATTGCCAGGGATTGAAAGAGGGAGACAGGGGTTTATTAATGAATGGGTGCAAAACTTCAGTTATGCAAGATGAATGGGTTCTAGAGATGGGCTGGACAGCACTGTGTCTGTAGATAACACAGTATTGTTATCTACACAGTTACCTGTACACTTATTCGTTGATTTGTTGAGAAGGCCACTTTCATGTTAAGTCTTCTTTTCACAATAAACTAAGAAAATTTGAATTTTATCACATTAACATTGTTTCATAATTTAAAATTATTAACTAAATATTACCTCACAGGTTTGAAAGATTTTATTTGACTAGGCTCATTTTCCATAGCAGTACCTTCTTCATTTTCTAATGCAATAATATCACTAATGTACAGGTTGATAAAATGTATCGATGCAAAATTAATTCTATGTAACCAAGAATAATTTTTGTTTAAAAAGAGAATGAGTATTAAATGCTACATTGAATTATATTATTAATAAAAAATAAAGTTACCTGAGATTAAAAATTAAATTACCTTCATTCTGAAGGCCACTGAACATAGAAAAAATTTCAGATGCTTGAAAGTTAATACAAATCTTCTGTAGAGTATGTATTTTAAGTTACATTTGGAGGAAGCAAGATATGAACCATGTGGTAGATAAATAGAGCAGCTATTAGAACAAACAATCCATGTGAAATGTGATACAAGTTATGCAGAATATCTGTCTCATATCTGTGTGTTTGAAGGGATTTATTTTTATTTCGAAAGACAATAGTGAGTTACTCTTGAGTCTTATCGGGGACAAGCATCTGAAGAGCATCGCTTAAATGTTTGTCTCCTTCCTTCCTTCCTCCCTCTCTTCCTGCCCTTTGCCTTCATGTATTCTCTTTGCTCTTTCCTCCCTCCCTTCCTTCCTTTCTTCTTTTCTTCCATTCACCCTTCATTTTCCTTTTTTTCTCCTTCCTTCCCTTCTTCCACCCTCTACTCCCTCCTCTTCTTCCTTTTCTTCTTTCTCCCCACTCTCTCCTCTTCTCCCTCTCCCTCTCTTTGATTTTCTAAATCTCAGACATGAGAATAGTAGCATCTAATTGTTTCTGCCTCAACAAACTATGTCTCTAAGAGAGAGAAATTTAATTATATCATTCATGAGAAATATTATATTTATTATATATAAACTATCTTTGATTCATTGTATATTTTGAGCCAAAACATATTATCTAACATATTCACATGTTACATTTAATCTTATAGTTTACTTCAATGGAAAAAAAAATACCAATGAAAACCTCATCAGAAAACTTACAACTTTTTTATTGTTGTTCAAGTACACTTGTCTCTATTTTCCTCACACCACTCCCCCAACCCCAGCCATCCACACCTCTCACCCTCATTCCTACCCCACTTTGGCTTTGTCCATGTGTCCTTTATACATGTTCCTTAACAAACCCTCCCCACTCCCCCCTCCCCCAATATCTCCTCCCATCTCCCCTCTGGTTACTGTCAGTTTGTTTTTAATTTCAATGTCTCGGTTATATTTTGCTTGCTTATTTGTTTTGTTCATTAGGTTCCACTTATATGTGAGATCATATGCTATTTGTCTTTTACCACCTGGCTTATTTCACTTAGCATAACACTACCTATCTACTTCTACCCATGCTGCCACAAAGAGTAGGAGTTCCTTTTTTCTTTCTGCTGCATACTATTCCACCGTGTAAATGTACCACAGATTTTTGATCCACTGATGGGCACTTAAGCTGTTTCCAGCACTTGGCCATTTAAATAATGCTGCTATGAACATTGGAGTGTATAGGTTCTTTTGAATTGGTGTTTCAGGATTCTCAGGATATAATCCCAGCAATGGAATTGCTGAATCAAAAGGCAGTTCCATTTTTAGGTTTTTTAGGAAATTCCATACAAGTTTCCATAGTGGCTGCCCCAGTGCATTTCCAACATTTTAAATAAATATATTGTTACATTGGAAAAGGAATTAAATTACCAAGGAAAAGGCAGGAAGAATATATAGCTGCATGTCTTTGTCTACCTTATTAGATTTAAGATTAAAGTGTTTTATATAATAAATTCAAGGAAAAATATAATTTATTTTTATACCATGTGACACCAATGAAACAAAGCAGACTTATACATAAACATGAAGTTCTCAGGAATGCAACTGATGAGTCACTCCAAGTCACAATGAATTAGAAAGAATCTATAATAATAAAATTAACCTCCCAGAACCCAAGTAGCCTCAAATATGTAAGCTCAGAACACATTAAATGATACAACTGTTTTGACACCAAGTCCTTTAAAAAAAATAAAGAAAAAGTGAATCTTTCCTCATGCATTTAATACAACTCTTGACACTTAAAAACATAAATATATGTTTTTCAAATTGTTTCTTGAACTCAAAATATGTAACTGAAATGTTTGTGATATCTGAATCACACTTCAGAGAGCAGTGTGCTCTAATCTTCAAAGACAACACACTGCCCAGACCATGGTCTTTCTCACCATGAGCTTTGGACCAATGTAGGTATGGGGTAGTTAGTCCACAAATGAGAGACTATCTCTGGAGTGTCCTTTCCTCCCAACTCTGGGAACATTAGCCAAGAGTTGGGCCAGCTGACTAATTCTGTCTTGGCAGTGAAGGGATGAATGGCCACTACCATGGGACACAGGCAGAGAGGTCGCTCGCACCTCCTCACTTAATATAAAATATGGTATATTTGGAAAGTGTATAATCTAAAATGATCAAATAGACCTAATTCATCTTAAAAATAACAAGAGAAGGATTCTAGGTCTCACAGTCAATATGGGGAAAAAAGAGTCTCATTGGACTAAGGCATATTTCCACTATGGTAAATGATAAGCTTATGGGTTTTTAAAACCTATTCCACTAAATGAAAGTCACTCTCACAAAAATTTTAGTTTTCAGGAATATTACAGAAAGCTTCTGTTGAACAGGAAAATATTCCCTCAACTATATTGGCTTGATTATAATGTAGTAAATGTTGCACTTGGTGCCTTACTAATCCACAAAAAATTCAAAGTGGTAAAAAAGAACATGTATCTCTTACTTTATATTTTTGTTTGTCCTGTTTCCTATGTTATCCTTGCAGTTGTTCAGAATGTTTGTTACATATTCAGTGAAAGAGAAAAATGAAACTTCAGGTAGTCACCGTCCACTCTGCATTCATTCTGTTTTAACCCTAATGATCCAGATCCTCTGGAAGACAGTAAGTGATTGTGAGGAGCAACACAAAGATGATCTATTTGGTTCCTTGAATATATCAAGGAGAAATGTAGACTTCTATCTTTGCTCATTTCTTTTTTTTGCTGATAAAGAAGCTATGGGGGGAAATCCCTGGTACCAGGGTATACTTTAAATGCAGCATAATGTCAATGAAATATGAAATAATTTAATCCAACATTCATATTCTTAACAAGAACAAGAAATGATGTAGTATAGGTTCCATGCAATGAATTATATACTTCACAATAATTTTCTGATAATCAAGGTGTAAGTTTCTGAAACTAGGTTATCAAAGCAAATGTGCTTCTCAGAAGAATGGTCTACAGCTGAACTGGTGACCTATCATGACTTTATTAGGACCAATGGGAATCTAAAATTAAATCAAACAAATCTCTGGGAAGAGCAACAATTAACAGACACAGATTATGTCTATGAAAAAGACAAAGACATTAGAACCTTTTTCTTAAAATCAATGAATGGACAATGATTCAAACATACTATCCTCTTTCATAATATATTTTAAGTAGGTGTAAGAGTCTAGATCCAACAGAAGGAACAGGGTGGTTGTTGTATTCCTGAAATTCACTGCATTTGTGTGAACAGCATGTTTGGAGACTGATACATAGAGATTAGATCAGATTTCTGAGTAGGTAGAATGGCAGTCTCAACTCAACATGGAGCAGATGTGAGAGGTAAGGCTTGGGGCTTTGTAACTGTGCTCTTTTCCTTTCCTTACACATTCCACAAAAACAAAAATAAAGCACAGCAACCCTAGCTCAGAGTCAACCCAGCTCTGCTAGAAAAGTCAATATATAAAACAAACAAAAGTCAGGCTGGGGTAGAAAGCAGAAAACAAGAGACAAATAGAAACAGAATGTCCTTGATGGATTCTTTCTCACCCCTTTCCTTTTTAATCTGTGAGGTAAGTGATTACAACCACAGAGAATAAGCTTTACAGACGTAGTATTGTTTTAATCAGTGACAGAGTGATGTATCTTGAGGGATAGAAATTCCTTATTTTAAGAACTTAGTGAGGTTTTTCTGCCTAGGATACAATATCAGACTTTCTGTTTGTGGATCTCTCCCCCTGCCCTCAATATATACACAGATGTCAACTCACTGGGTGAAAAACTGGGATGTAAACTTTCATCTGCCAACTCAAGTAAGAATGATTAAACAAGAAAGATGTTTATTATTGAGCTCACAAAAAAGATAATGAACCCTGGCTGGTGTGGCTCAGTGGACTGCGTATCAACCTATGAACAAAAGGATCATCGGTTCGATTCCCAGTCAGAGTATATGCCTAGGTTGTGGACCAGGTACTCAGTAAGGGTTGTGCAAGAGGCAACCATACGCTGATGCTTTTCTTTCTCTCTTTCTCCTCTCTAAAAATAAATAAATAAAATCTTTAAGAAAAGGTAATGAAATATCAAGTAATGCAATCACTTACAGAAAGATGTCATAAATTAGAACAAAAATAATAAAAGAATGAAGTTACCTGAACAAAAATTTAAGCATAAGTAAATATCCTGAGGTGACAATATATGATAAAAAGTTGAGCTAATGAGTTAACCAATTTGTAAATATTTTTTGTTGTAATTGGTAGAAAAGAGGCATTTGGACATGGACTTGATAAACCATCTTAGAAATGGATATCAGGACTTGTTCCTCAGGCTGGCAGCAGAGGAGCAGGAGGAAAGATGCATGGAGGGATATGCGTGGTTGTGTTCATATTTACAGTGTGATTACAATGACTGATGTGGACGCATCGCTTTCGGCTGTACTGTAAGAATACATTGTTGAGGATTTCAGTCAAAACTTGCCTCTTTGCTAATATTTTAAAAGTACAGATCATAACAAATTCTCTTAGAAGCATTATATTTTATGTACATTGCTGCTTTTTGTCTCAGTTTTAATTGATCATTAAGGGAATGCAGTATTTTTATTAGAACTTTGCCCATGTCTTTATCTAAGGGTCTATTGTTATTTTTGTCCTGTGTGAATTTTTTCTGTCACCAACAAAGTCAGGATTGCATTATTTTTCTTCCAGATTGAATGGTGTAGTATATTCTTTGTTATAAGAATACTCGTATAGTTTTGGGACTTTCAAATGGTAAATATTCATGGTGTGCAAAAAAGCATGATTCATAACTATATGATCTTAATTACATGACAATGAAAGCTTAGTTGTATAGATACACAGGAGCCTTAGATGGACACGTCAGACTGTAAACTGCTTATAAACTGTGGTTATGGATAACTTTGGTTTTTGCTGCTTGCATTCTTCTGTCTCTTATTATATGCACATCTTAATTTTTTAAATAAATTTTATTAAAAAAGATTTTAAGCATCAAATATTTTCAAAGGAATAGAGTCAAAATAGCTTCCTGCCTTACAGTGCATCTTAGAGGGTGACCAAGGGGCCATCCTTTAAGAATCAAGGCAGAGAATTTGATGTGAGGATGAAAACAGAAGTTCTGTAATTGGAACTGTGCTACAAGATGCAATCTTGGTCTATGGGGAACAATTTAGATGAATCGCCATTACAGGGAAAAACAGTAGGAAAATAGAGGTGGACCAGCAATAACATTACCTGCTGTCCTAGCTTTTCCCCAGTAAAAACAATTGTTCTAAGTCATTTCCTTCTGGTTTGTATAGTCACTAATACCCTAAGCACCCGCCTACGTGCCACCACTGACAGTTCACCCACCAGCCCCTTGAGTCTACTTTTGGTGGCCCTTATCTTCACTTGTCTGTCAAGCCAGAGTGGGTCCAGATCCCTATAACATTAAAGATCTTCCTAGTGATGGTCCTAAAATACCCAGGAGACAAAGGCACCATCATTTTTTTCTGAGGCTATAATCACCCTTATCATGTGTTTCTAAGAATCACCCTTTATTGGCTCTTTGGCCACTTGTGAAAACTGCTGACTTGGAAGTGTACAACTCAATTGTCTTACTGCCTCTGCTGATAACAATGCTGGCTGTTATTGCTGGTTTTTCTTGAGACAAACTCTTATCTAACATGAGTTCCCTCTGCATACAGATTCTAAAAGCCAAGCTCAAATATCTGTTCACTCTCTGTGTTTTTACATTCTCTCTAAGAATAACATCATAAGAGATTTTTATTTGCTGTTACTCTTTATGGTGCTGTATGGTTTGTAACCTTTGTCATCCAGCCTCAAATAACTCTAGACGTAAATGGGCACTACCCATGTTGAAATATGTAGCTTCTGAGAACAAATTAAAGTGGATGCAGTAGATACATTGGTACAAAACCACTTGAGCAAGAGGAGTAACATTGAAAGAAAGAAAAACTAACCATGAACAATGTAAAACCAGAAAGGAAAAATAAGTACCCTACAGTAAAATGGACATAGTCACAGACTAGGAAAGAAAGTAATAAACATGTACATACATGGGATTGTGGTCTTCAATTCTGATAATAACAGGAAAATGAATCAAAATAAAGTAAATTTTTCCAATAAGGAAGTGCATAAAACTATTATTGATTTGACTTCAACATTATAAATTACAACAAAATGGTAGACAGAATTTAGGGAACAGGCTATTAATACATCATAATACTTAAAGAAGAACTGAACATTGACTATAATAAAATAAATGCAATGGTAAGAAAGATAAACATCTCTTAGAAAAACAAAACAAAACTCCTTTATGTACCTGCATGGTCTTAGCTAAGTTTTAAGAAGTTGTACAGAGTAGCTTTCTTCAAGAACAAATTCCAAAATATAAAATCTCATTTCTCTTATATACTGAGATTAGTTTCTACCACAGCATGTGTTACCAATTGATATCAATTGTAAATTGTGATGAACAAGAATAATTTATATAAGCATAATTCCAGAAATTTTGTTTAATGTCATTCTCTTAAATAAAATCACGGGTGTTTTAAAGCTATTTTTCTTCAAGTAATTGTCTTTCTGGTAGAACAAGTTAAATCAGTCATTAACTTTACTTCCAGCATTCATCAGCTATTCTTATGAGCTAAATATTTTCTTTTCTAATGTTCCATAGCATAAACATGAACATATCTTTATGTTATTTCACATGTAATTTTTCTGTGGATGAAAAAAGCATGACACTTTGAACCAATTTCTTCCCCTTAAAACAGGTCATACATGCATCCTTTAGATACTGTTTTATGATCAGCCCTCACATTCTATTTTGTGAAATTCTTCTTAATGTATACAATACAATAATATATAATTTTGTATATAATGTATCAAAATTATTTTATATATAATAATTTGAACAAATCACTATCTATACATATATGTGTGTATATATGTATGTATATACACACATGCACACATATATGGAGAGAGAAAGAGCTTTATATAACTCTGTGAGGAAACAACAAAAAATGTGAACATTGGAAAAATACTCAACTATTTTAATGTTCTTTTAGGTGAAAATTAGTTCAATCCTTTCCTTCAAGTAGAAAATAGTAATTATGAGTACCAAAAGCATTTGTCAATGAAGTTGAATCCCTAGGACTTAGAGATTTTCCAATACACTCACACATATGATTTTATGTGCCTATATAAGTTACATACAAGCTAGAAATTTCTTTTGTAAATTTAACTTATGAATAAGTATACTTGTTTAATGCATACACAGATACACTTTTTAAAATAAATTTCAGATAATTGAAATAGAAAAATGTTTTATTTCTAATCTACTTGTAAATGACTGAATTTCCTGTTATTTTGGTAAATAAATATAGAATCTGATTCATAATTGCCTGTCTTTTTGGAAGGTAAGATATTAAAAATGCAATCTTAGAAAGCAAAGAGTATTATAGCAAAGGAAACATCTTTTTATGTCTTTTCTTTCTGCTTTTTGGACCACATTACTCAGAACTGATGCAGTCTAATCTTAATGAGGAGGAAACAAACCTTAAATTCTCAACTGATACTAGCACTGCTTTTTCCCCTCAGCTGTAAAATTAATTTACATACTTTTTACACATAAATAATTATAAACAACTGTTATTCACTATTACTTTTGTATAGTAATAAAATAAAGATGTAAAGTAAAATTATATAATTGGGAGTTAGTGGAGAGTTTTGTTTTCCAATCATTTTCTGCTAATCCTTTTAAAGTTAACAGAATCCTTCTGAGAAAGAAGAAACAAAAATCCATTCCTATTAAATCAAATTGTCTAAAGCTAACACTGCTGGTAGAGCAGTGAATTTGGTCCATGTCAACATGTATTTATTCATAATCAGGTATAAAACTAATGATCTTTGGCATATTTATTGATGTCCTCAGGAGATAGACCTTTTAATATAAATAGAAGCTATTCTCTACTTCAACAATTAAATTCATGCAACTCTTTAAACATATCAAAACATTTTAAAAATAATGATAAATATTTACAAGTACTTGTTACATAGAAGACTGAGTTTCCCAAGACCTGGTTCGCTCTCATCAGTCTTAACTTTTAATCAATTGGAGCGTATAAAAATTATTTTTTATTACAAGGAAATTAAAGAATATTATATTTACAAAAACTGATAGCTATTTAGTAGGGGATACTGAATTTGCCTGCTAACTGAGATAACTTGTAGTAATTGAAAGATAAACTAGTATTTATATTTAATTACAAAGAAATCTATACTTCATTTAGTATGTAAATGCAACTTGCTAAAAGCAACCTAACTGCACCATGTACTTTCAAATTTACACACATTACACAATAAGTAAAATTTTATTTATTTTCTTTTGTTTTCTTATTATTGTTCAATTGCAGTTGTCTTAATTTTCCCCATTGCTCTTCCTTGCCCTACTCACCACCCCGCACAGTCAATCCCCACCCTGTTGTGCATGTCCATGGGTCCTTTATACATGTTTCTTGACTAGATCCATTGCCTTTCCCCCTTACTTCCTCTCCCCCCTCCCCTCTGGTCACTGTCAATGTGTTCCTTTTTCTATGTCTCTGTCTATTTTTCATGCCTGTTTGTTTTGTTCATTAGGTTCCTGCTATAGGTGAGATTGTGTGGTATTTCTCTTTTGCAACCTGGCTTATTTCACTTAGCTGAATACCCTCCAGTTCCAACCATACTATTGCTAAAGGTAGGAACTCCTTTCTTTCTGCTGCATAGTGTTCCACTCTGTAAATGTACCATAGTTTTTCAATCCACTCATCAACTGATGGGCACTTAGGTTGTTTCTAGCACTTGGATGTTGTAAATAATTGCTTCTATGAACATAGCGGGGCATGCCCCAGTAGGAGGGTGTGTGAGAGGTAACCAGACATTGATGTTTCTCTCCCTCTCCCTCTCTTTCCTCTTTCCCTTCCCCACTCTCTAAAAGTAAATAACTGAAATCTAAAAAACAAATTGTGTCCAATATTTCTCTTATTTCAAGATATTAAAAGATATGTACTTTATTTTGAAGAAAATGCTATTGAAATATACAACTAAAGAGCTAAAAGATGTTTTTCAATTAGAAAAATTGATTTTTTAAATTTATATATTGGTTTTTACTGTTAACTATAATTTTTTGTTAAAAATGAGTTATGATTCCATCAAAAGCAGAAACAGGTATATTTAAGGCAAATACAGAAATTAACAGAAAGGTTTTCAAAGGTAAAAATAGATTTTACACTCATCAAATATAAATTTAAAAATGTTAGGCTATGATTTAATTCCAAAATTAAAAGCAGATTTTTTTTTTGTCAAGGAAAATATACAATCAATTAAAAACTAGTCTGCTAAATAATTGGTAATATGCAAGATTATAAGCTTCTCCAGAATAATGACAGAAAAGTCATGATGAACATTTGCTGTATGCCAGGTGTTATATTATGATTTTTGAAAACTAATATGTGCAGAGATGTTGAGTAAGTAGCCCACAATCTCCATTAGTACATGGAGCCAGGACATGAACCTAGGCAGTCTAGCTCAAGCTTCATGTCCATAAACACTGGGTAAATTTTTCAGTGAACTAATAAACTGAATGCCTTTCTGATAACAAGAACCATATTGTTAATTAAGAAAATCCACCTGGCTGGCATAGCTCAGTGGATTGACCGCAGGCTGTGAACCAAGCATCACAGGTTCAATTCCCAGTCAGGGCACATACCTGGGTTGCAGGCCATGGCCCCCAACAACCGCATATTGATGTTTCTCTCTCTCTCTCTTTCTCCCTCCCTTCCCTCTCTAAAAATAATTAAATAAAATATTTAAAAAAAAGAAAATCCCACTGGTGGACCTTTGCAGAGGTTGTTTTAAAGTGATTCTTTATATAAAATTAAAATTCTTGTTTATGAACACAAACTCTACTTTTACAAAGCTTTTTTTTTCTTTTTTCTATAGTTGCCGGGCATAATTAATTCTGTACTGTTTGTGTGTACAACAGATTGAAGTACAAGTAACTGAATTTGCTTTGTCAAACCCACCAGGGAATGAGAATGTTGCTAATTTGTCATTTTGGATCAAGGCCACCTTCCTACTATTTGCATTTGTTGGAGGAAAAGTTGTTCACTGGTTTCAACATCTGCTTAGAATAAATAAAGATTCAAGTAAAATTTCTGATTCAAAAAATGAAAAATCAAATCTTATAGTATCTTGAATGTCTTCAAACTTTTATAAAAACCTATCTTTTGTATTTCTGAATGACAATAAATAGCACACAAAATTGATGAAAAATAAAGATATAAAAGGTAAAAGATTGTATAACATTCACATAGAGATGAATAGAGAAGAGTTATGCCAGTTAAATTTTTACTATTACCCTATTGCCTCCATGAATAAATACAAAAAAAAAAACCCTTTGTATTCATCATTTACTCAAAAACATATACTCATGAAAATACTAAAAAAAAAAAGACAGACATTAGACAAAGAATAAAAATAAGACACTTTTTAGAAGGTTTTCTTTTCTATTAAAGATTAATTTCACATGAAGTAACATGTATTCAAGGCATGGAACCTACAATGTACCAAGAACTGTTCTAATAATTGAAACATATCTCTCTGAATCCTTGTGAGTAAAGGCAGACTGATGATAAGAGCACTAAGTCTGAGAGTTGAAGTAATTTGTCCAATAAAAATTCAACTAAAAAATGTTACAGCCAGAATTCAAGCTCAGTTTTTTTTTTTATTTCAAACCTCAATCTTTTTTCACCATTCTGTGTTCTCTTGAATGTTAGACATCATAACATGTGAACATTCTAATTAAAAGGAGACAAATGAGATAATTACAAAGGAGTTCACAGCAGGGATCCAGAAATCAAGTGCATCTCTGTGTTTCAAGAAGTAAAATGACATTCTGAAATGCAAATTAATTTTAATTCACAGTTATGATGCCCTAAATGTCACACAACTTTGCACAAAGCGAAAACAAAAAAAGACACAAAGATATGTTTAGAAATGACAGGCTTTCACAGCCTCCAAGTTAGAACTAATTTTTTTCAGAACCAAATATGATTTTAAATTCAGATATTGGAGAAGTTTCACTCTTCATATGTGTGTGTGTGTGTTTGGTGTGTGTGCTTACACTTACCTATGTGTGTGTGTATATATGTGTGTGTGTTCATAAATATAATATGATATGATATGATATGATATTTGTCAATCAGTGTTAATTTATTTCAGGTCTATTGCTGTAAAAGCATTATTTCCCACATAACTATATCATCAGAAGAATAAACAATACTAAGGTAAGACATTTTCTAATATATTAAATATATCTCTAATGTTAAATAGCCACACCTCTCCTCCCACCCATCCACTTTTTTAGGTTGTTTTATTTTGCTGACTTGTTTTGTTGTTTTTCTTTCTTGCTTTGGGGACAATTTCTGATCCAAACTCCAAACCAGAACTTACTGAGTTAACATTAGCCTTTCTTCTTTTGTGAATGCTTTCACCTCTTTAGGAGATTTTCCAGCTACCCAGAGTTAGGAAACTTAGTAGACAGTGTCTTCAGTGTAAGGAGATCCATAGCAGGAATTTTTTTTGGGGGGGGGGCGGTGCGGGGCTGAGGAGGGAACAGAGCACTCCGTTGCTGAACCATGAAGGACCCAATACTGCCTTCTATCTAGCAGGGCTCCATCCTATGCTTCAAAAGCTGGTGGGTGGAGTGATATACCTCAGAGGACAGATCTCAACAAAAATCTTCTGAACTCTAAGAGTAACATTTTAGCAGCAGAGATGATAAGCCTGAGAATCATGCAATCTTGTATCACAGGAATCTCACAGGGAAGGATGCTGAACAGATAATAAGACAAGAGGAACATCTTTTACATTTTGGCACTGGATGTAAGACCCAGTGACTTCAGCATACCTCACAAAGGAGATGTGAGTCTTAGGGTGAGATTTAGGGTCATTAAACACAAGAAAAAATGATATTCTTACACAAGTATATTTGTGGCTAAGAGTTATAATTTAGAGATATAGAAATAATATATAGAATTATAATATTGCTAATATTCCAGCTGAACATTAATGTTACATAGTATTTATGTATCATTTGGACTTATATCAATATTATACAATTTCAAATTATACCTGAGATTGGTTGGAAGTTAAGAAATAGAGAAACTATTATATAATATTTACTTTTCAAGGTCTCCTCTAAAAAACATTTCTTGGAATTAACTGATTATATCTCAAATCTCAAAAGGTGAAATAATATATCAGGGACTTAAAGGGTGAAAAAGATAATTCAGACACCTTAAAGTGTGTTTTCTCTTCAAAGTTTCAGGTTTCTAGTCCTTGATTCACTCATACAATTATAAAAGTATCTCAAGCTATGTCATCCACGGAATTTGCTTTTACACTATGTGAAGTCAAAACTAATTAACTTCAGGAAAAGTATTTTAAAAAATAAAATATTTCAAAATTAAAATACAATGTTGAGATAGAATCTTTTATTGAATTAGCTATGGTTAAAAAGAAAATATAATAGAAATTAAGATTGTTTTTCTTGCTCCACCATAGTTTTTTTTGTTTTTTCTCTTGCTTCTTTTAAGATTTTGTATTTTTCTTTGCTTTTCTGCAGTTTAAATGTAACATGCCTAATTGTAGATTTGGGGTATTTATCCTTTTATCTGTGATCTAGTGTATAAAATTTATTTTGGAAAATTCTCAGGCTTTATTGCCTCTGTATTTCTTCTCTTCATTTCTCCTTTTCTCCCTCTGGTGTTCTCATTACAGATGTTCTGCTTTTTCTAATTGTTCCATAATTCTTGGATATTCTATTCCATTGTTTTCATTCATTTTCTGCATGCATTTCACTTTTGAAAGTTTCAAGCTCACTGATGTATTTCCTGGCTGTACCTAGTCTATTGGTAAGCCAATCAAAAGCATTCTTAATTTCTGCTACAGTATTACTGATTTCCAGAATTTCTTTGATCTTTCATTAAAATTTCCATCTCTCCACTTATATTACCCATATGTTCTTTTGTATCATCCACATTTTTTATTTGAGCCCATATTGTTTAATCATAGCTGTTTTAAATTCTCTGCCCTATAATTCCACCATCTCATCCATATCTGAGTAGAGTTCTGCTGCTCGCTTTGTCTCTTTGGTTTGTTTTTATCTTCAAACAGCATGTTTTGGTACAACACTTACATTTTGTTGTTGTTGTTGATGTTGAAAGTCAGACATTACGTATTGGGTAAAAGGAGCCAAGATAGATGGGCAATTTGCCAGCTGTCTAAGGGTAAGGCTGTGTTTACTGTTTGTTGCAGCTGCAGGACTCAGAGGCAAAAACTCCACCTGGTGACTTTCGTTTCATCCCCACCGCCTATTGTTTTAGAGTGTCTCTGTAGACTTTTTAAAGAAGGTTATCAGCTGTTCAGTTCTTTCCATTGTTTTCCACTGTTACTACACAGATTAAGCAGTAAATAGTCAGGAGAAGCATTCTCTAGTTCCATTGGTTTCAGTCTTTTAGCAAGCCTGTGCTCTGATCTCACCAGAGCTTCTCAGATTTCCTTTGTTCCCTTCCACAGGATAAGAAGGCAGATATCCCCCTTAACCCAGATGAAAGTCCAGAGTTGTTTACTTCCCTTTCCCCAGGTCAGTCAGCCTCTGATAACAACCCAGCAGGTTAGGCTTTGGTAAAAATAGCTTCTATTGTGGGCAGGTCTTGTTAAGAAGAACAAGGATGCTGCAGTATATCTCAAAATAACAAACTCATCTTCTGCCAGAGGCATGAGAAGATTTTTCTCCAGTATTCACTGTGAAGGACACAGGGCTCCTGGATGCAAACTCACAAACATGTGAGGAATGCCCCTAAGACTGAACCATCCTAGAGTTCAACTTCCAAACTTGTCCACACTGAGCCTCTGGCAATTTGTCAATTATAATTTAGGTTTCTCTGCCCTGTTACTGGTTCACATAAAGGTTTCTGCTCTTGGGCATCTGGATGTTGAATCTAATAAGAGTCATTGATTTTTCAATTTGTTTAGTTTTTTTCTTGTCATGAGGGTGGGAATGATGAGTTTCAAACTCCTTAAATCTCAACCTGGAAGCTGAAAATCTGCAATTACTTTTTCATTTGTGTATGTGTGTGTTTAAACTTGTTTACTGTATACCAACCAATTGACTCCAAGCAGAATGAAATAAATAACCAAGCCTGTCATGTTGCCTATTTTCTCCAAAGTGCCTAGAAAATACTTAAAAAGGTTTTGTTAAACAAAGTCATACAGGATACTTTAATCCTGGAAGATTTATCAGTTTATATTCATTTTATACCCTTTGTGCTTGATAAAAAATTAAGTACCAATATTATTATTAAACCAATCTGATTTAAGAACCTTTGACTTAGTTATTGAAAAAGTATGTTAACTTCTTTTTCAAGTATTTCTTGAATAAACAAACAAATGGTAGAAAAACTGCCTGTAGAATAAAGGTCTGTGAATTAAAATGTCTTTAGTAATGTACCATTATCATTGTTTTCCAGTGAAATGGAGGACATTTCTATGTAATGTACTAGGTGTGACACCAATCTGACTTTTTACTCTGTAGAGACTAGCTTTAAAAATGGAACATGTAGAGGGACACTGTAGGGAAAATGGAGTTAGTCAAGATCCCTCACTCAAATGTCCAGATGACTGTGGTTTGGCAGTATTCACATGGCCTTGAGAATGGGTCCACATGCATAGAATGAAGCTGTTATATAACTAAAACGTCAGTATTGGCACCCTGCCAGCTTTGTGTGTGTACTTAGTATATAAAGGAGTCAGGATTCTCATGGTTCAACTCACTACTTTCACAGAGTGTGAATCACCCCACCCCAGAATAAAGGCATGCCAGACATCCCAGCAGCTCCGCAAATTTTTTTCTGTCTACCCAAATCCTGTGTGAACCTGACTGGCCTTGAACAGCCACAGGACAATTGGCACAGTCACAGGATTCGTCACAGTATGGTATGGAGCCATCAGGACCCCCAGAGTGGGGGTTAGAGGAGTAGCCTATCACCAGTATGTGGTATTTGGTGACAAGGCTCCTTGAAGCTTGAGGTTTCCCCACCCCAGAACTGGTCCAATGTTAGTGGTGCACCCGACATAGTAGAGAAAGCCCTGTGGGTGTTAAGGGAGACCACCACCAGTGCTCAGGCAGCGGTGAGCTGGGTGTTTCTTTCAGCTTTGTGAGCTATAATGGAGATTGTGCTTTGAGATGCAACAAAGATCTCCGAAAGGAAAAAGAGACACCACTCCACAATGCAACAAAGTTACCAGAGCTCCGAGAAGGAACAGAAGCCTTAGAGGCTCAGGTGCCTGCCCTGGAGGAAGACCTCCAAACAGTGGAATTACAGCAGTCCCCCTACCAGATCATACTGGATGATTATGGTAGATGAAATACCAATAGTCTACAGATCATGGGGGTAACCTGGCTGGCCCCACCCAGATGGTTGAGCACACAACATATATTCTGGCCAAACTAGTCAATCTGGCAAAGTAGTTTTGGCAGTGGCCTGGGGAGACCTTGGCAACATGGCTCCTCCACCTTTGGGATTGAGTAGTATTATGGGATTGACTAGGGGTGGCTAGCATTATGTGCACTGATAATGAGATGAAAAAGTTGGCTTCCATCTCGAGTCACCCTTCCCTGCACCAGCAGCTACAAAATAGCCTTTGAAACGGGAGGGGTCAGGGATCTCATTCTCTGTTAGAATGGGTCATGGACCCAGTCTGGGCAAATGCAGGAGTCATGCCAGACACTGAGTAAATGACAGTCCTATGCAGACTTCGGGCAAATTCTATAGGATTTGGGCATATACCAGGCCATGTTTAGTCTTAATACTCATGGCCCTGATAATGAATGCTTTACAACAGGGATGAAGGATCTAGTGCTGCAGCACGCCCCCTCTGCTTCTTTTGGATTTCTCATGGTTATTTTGGCCCTGTATGCTGGGCACCATATTAATAACATCACCACAATGGTGGCAAGTCTGGGAGAGACAGAGTATCAGCAGCAGCAGAGAGGACTTCGGGTGGTGTCTCGAGCCCCTTCTGCCCCTCAGTCAAGCAACCCAATGTAAGTGACCAGATGTGGGTGGATCTTTTGGGGGCTACAGTAGATCGAAATAAAATTGATGGGAAGCCAAATGCCTATTTACTAAAACTGTGGAAAAAGTTGTGAGCTGACCAACATTCCCTGCAGCCCCAGAAGAAGAAGGATGTAAAGGGAAAACCAGGGACATGACCTGAGAAGCCCAACCTGTCCAGCTGGAAGACCGCCCAACCTGTCCAGCTGGAAGACCACCTAGCTGGCCAACCACCTTAGAAGAGGGAGGAGATCTCTTTTGGAAGCTGGAATAGGGGAAGGGCCAAGGGACCTGTCTATAGGAGATGGACAGGGGCTGGAAGCTACATGTGGAATTAGTTATCCACTGGTCTCCTACAGATGTCCAATGGGTCCTGGTTCTAGTAGACTCAAAGGCAGAATGTACTCTCATGTATGGAAACCCTGACAAGTTCCAGGGGCCTGAGGCCTCTATTAATGGGTACAGGAAGCTCAGTGTAAAGGTGAAGGTTGTACAGCTTTCCCTGAGTATTGGACAATTGCCCCCCCTTTGTGTGTCACCCATTCCTGAATGTACCATGGGCATTGATGTTCTCCAAGGATTGTGACTGCAAACTACTACAGGGGAGTCTGCCTGACAGTGTGAATGGTAAAAGCCATTCAACGAGGGCATGCTGAGCATCCATCCCTCCATTCAGTTGCCATCCCCACAGCAGGTGATGGCAGTGAAGCAGTACCAGTTGCCTGGGGGTCATGAGGAGGTCACGGCAACTATAAGAGAGTTGAAAAAGGTTGAGATAACTAGGGCTTCCCATAGTTCCTTCAATTCTTTTCTGTGTGGCCAGTGTAAAAGCAGGATGGCACGTGGAGAATAACGGTAGATTATCAGGAACTAAATAAAGTTGTTTCCCCAATGTATGCAGCAGTCCATTCTGTGATGGACTTAATGGACTGATTAACTAATGAACTGGGAACTTACCACTTTGTGGCTGATCTAGAAAGTGCCTTTTTCTCCATTGATATTGCTCCAGAAAGTCATGATCAGTTTGCTTTCACACGAGAAGGCCAGCAATGGACCTTTACAGTGCTCCCTCAAGGGTAGTTGGCTGTGTGGCTCGTGGTGGCAAATGATGCACTTCCCCTAACTATTTGCATAGATAGTTGGACGGTGCTCCAGGGACTAATATTATGGATGTCTATATGGCATGGAAATAAATAAATGGTTATGTAGAGGTCATTATGGGAGCAGGCCTTGTGGCAAGACCGATGAGAATTAGGCCACCAAAAACAAATCACTGTATATCATGTGACGTGGCATGCAGCCTTTGACTCCCCTGGAAATGATGACGCTGCTATTCTAGCCAAGGTGCAATGGTTGGACACAGTGCCTACCAACCTGTCAGGAAAAGAAGTAGCCTAGTGGCTAAACCGTGGCCTCTTACATGTTGGACAGAAGACCATGTGGTATACTATGAAAGCTTGGGGGTTACCTGTCACCCTAACAAAGGTACAGAAAGTCTTTGAGACTTGTGTTGTCTGCTCATGAGAGCATCCTTGGAGGTGTGTGGGAACCACTGGGCAGGTGGTGCGAGGATGAGTACAGATTATCCAGTGGCAGGTTGATGTGATCAGACCCCTACCTAGTTCAGAGGGGTATAAGTATGCAGTTGTGTGTGTGGACACGGCCACCAGACTGTTGGGTGCATACCCCAAACACCAACCAGATCAAAAAACAGTGATTGCTGCACTGGAGTGCTTATGCCCCCTCCAATGGGCAACCCTTGGTCATTGAAAGTGATCAGGGGATGCACTTTACAGGGACCTTGGTACAACAATGGGCCCAAGGCATGCAAATTGACTGAAAGATCCATGTGATCTATCACCCCCAATCTGCTGGGATGATTGAATGGTATAATGGATTATTAAAGCAAGGCCTTTGAGCTACAGCTGCCACCCCTATGTTGTTGGGGCTAGATGAAATGCTTGAGGACTGTCCTTCAAACTTTAAATGAGAAGAGTTGGAGGAGGGCCTGACTCCAGTGGAAGTGCGACTCCACCGGACTGTAGCTCCAGTTCAGCTGCTGGTACAGACTAAGGATGCTTTGCTGAAACCAGGCATGGTGAAATAAGGAAACACCCTGTTGCCTGCACCTGACAGCTTAGAACAGGGACAAATGGCCACTTGGATGTGACCTTGGTATATAAAGTCCCTCCACATATTTTGGGTGGCTCTTGTTGCCCTTTTTGGACAAGGGGTGGAGAGCAACTTGCAAATAATGCCTTGGGTGATTGGGACATGGCCTCCAATATTGTGGGTAACATGCCCAAACAGACCATGAAACACTTCTCCATGGCTCCTTTGTAATATCCTTATGACCCATTATGAGTTCTACACTGTTATTGTAAACACATGGTTGAGGCATGAAAAGTGTGGTATACACATCCAGGGAGGCCCCCTATGCCAGCCACTGTCTTGTTGACTGACCAGAAACCTGCTTGTATTTTGCTCATGGTTCATGATTTGCAATGTTATTTCCAATAACTGCTTTGTCATTTTGCCCCCAAGGTGCCAACTAACACCTTAGTGGTACACACCTATGCCTCAGTGGCTAACTAATCAATGTGTTGAAATGCCCCTTAGCATGGCTGCCAGTCTCCCATGGTGCATCTCTCTGGCTTCCATTGCAAATTGGACTTGGTCACACCACCAGTGGAACCATGCACAGTGCTTGTGGAAAGCAATCTAGACTGACATCTATGCTGGGGCAGAGCAATTGTATGGCCAGCCTCAACAGTTAGCTGGCTATTCATATGGGATGATTCAGGGCGGTTCATGGCTGAAGCTGTGGAGTTGGCTGGACCAGCCCCTTTCTGTATTAAGAACCTCAAAGGACAAACCCAAGTGGGATGGACTTCAGTAGGTCTGTGTCTGAAGCATATTCTCAAGTATGCTCTCAAGTACTCTGCACCTTGGAGGTGCACAATAATGCATGGCTGCAGTTCCTACGGGGTCCTCTGGGTGTGTGGCTCACATGGGTGGCCTTACTTGTCTGGAAATTTGACTGGCCATGGTACCTGGGGGAGGCCTTATTTGCCTGCTCGAGTTCAGAAAACTCTTACCAACCAGCCGGTCAATTGGGAAGTGTTTAAGCATGACACCAAGTAAAGCATAACCCCTGCTGGTACCACCCATTAGCCATTTTTCTCTCTGGCTGCTCTTCAGTTGGTTATTCAGATGACTTTCTGTGATTTGGTTGTAATTCCAGTTTGCTTCTGGGAGGAAGTCAGTGCAGTTTTCTCTTAGTCCACTGCCATTACCCATCTTTTCTGGAGTTGGAGTAGTAAAGATGGATAAACCACAGTAGTGATGTAGGCATTTAGCTCTGGAAACTTCTTTACAATGGGAATAAAAGGTGTTTTTTTTTTCCTTGAACATTTGATTGTACCTTCCTTTTTTTTCTTTTTTTTTGGTAAATCCTCACTCAAGGATATGTCCAAGAGCTTTTAGAGAGAGAGAAAGAGGAAAGGAAAAAGAAAAAATACATATGTGAGAGAGAAACATCAGTCCTCCCGTACACCAACCTGCATCAAGGCGTGTGCCCTGACCAGAAATTGAACCTGCAATGGTTTGGTGTACAGGATGGTGCTCTAACCAAATGAGCCGCACTGGCCAGGGTTTTTTTTTTTTGCTTTTAAAAAATCAACTATTGAACCCAATAACTTTATTTGAAATGCACAACTTACATTCAATTATCATTTATTCTAATAAATAATGTTTCCTCAAAAATAATAAAATGAAATAAAAATAAACATATTAAATTATTTTCTAAGATGATATAGTATATTTCTTTTAAGCACCTACAAATTAAAGCAACCAGTAGGAAGAAAAATACACATTTTAGCATTAAATTGTGTTTAATGTGAAGATGAAAATTGAATTTTGCCAGATTTATGTTAATGACTCCATTTCCATTTTTGATTAGTGTTTAATATTTTATTAAATTGTCATGTAATTGACTTTATTAATTTGAGTAAAATGTAATATCATAGAGAAAATCATTCACATTAAAATCTAATTAATCAATTTATCTTTTGCTAACTTGAAATATAATTTTCAATTTTATAGTTTACAGTAGAACAGTGCATAAACATTTGTATAAAAGACCAAAAATAAAGTCCCAAGGATTCTTAGTGTGCTATTAACCTCATTCCTAGGGGAAAGAGTATGTGATTATATTCCATTACTTTGGATGACTAGAATATGCAGTCAAACTCATTCCTCCAGTGTTGCAAGGAGAGAGGTATTCTTTTGTTGCTTCTTTTTTACAGGAACTTAACTCTGCATGTCTGACATTTAGCTGAATAACCCCTGTTGGGATTTTAAAATCCTTTCATAATAGGCAGAATATTTCTATGCATAGGCTGGGAAAACTAGCATGGACTCAGAGTA
This sequence comes from Tonatia bakeri, assembly GCA_004024845.1. Taxonomy (NCBI): domain Eukaryota; kingdom Metazoa; phylum Chordata; class Mammalia; order Chiroptera; family Phyllostomidae; genus Tonatia; species Tonatia bakeri. The sequence continues at coordinate 35,756 of PVIA01006199.1, forward strand.
AGGAGATTTAAAAATAGTAGATCTGAACAAGAAGAAATTGAAGAAAGGACAATAGTACACATTATGATTGCTTTTTTTCCAATGTTCTAGTTCAATGACCACAACTGATTTGCTCATTACTAAATGCTTAAATGAGGTTGTAACAATACTCAGTATAGTTAAAAGACATTATGGGGAGAAACTAATAACCAGTGCATTGATTTAGCTTACACTTCAATTTCCATCTACTTATTTCAAAAATTAAATTATGTGGAGAGTACAATATTAATTCCAAATTGTATATTATTTTTCATAAATTGTCAATTTACCTACCATTACTTTGAGTGGCTAGCAAATCTTAGTGATCTTTATTTCACCCCCCAATTTATAAAGTCAATCTTCTCTTTTGACTCTGAAAAGTTGAAAACTATTTACACATTTTTATCAGTAAAAAGCCCTCTCTTGCCTTTGCTTCTTATTCTACCTGTACATCTTTTCCATCAGATCATTCATTTTTACTAAAATATTGTCTCTCACTTATTTCTATAGGATATCTGCATAAGAATGCATCACATCATGGCACAAGCCCCTAGACTTGACCACTTCCTTCCCAGTCACTATTGTAAGTAGCCATATCAATCTCAAATTTTGCTTATGAACCTTCCATGAAGAAAATGTCCATTTATAATCTATGAAATGTTTCTATTGAAAATTTTTAAAAAATAATTTCCAAAAAGAAAAATAGTGCCTTACTTGTAATCAGATTAAAATTATGGTTAGGTATTATTCTGCTGATCACATTTTCTCCTTCCTGAACATGTTACTCAACTACTAAATACCAACTTTATAAATCCTGTTCTAGTCATTTACATCATACCAATGAGATGTTGATCCAAAATACTTTATTGTATTAACTGAAAGCCAATTCACAAAAATATAATAATTTTCTAAGTACCAGATACCATGATACACTGTAAGTATGGATATTTCTATTCTTTGGGCAAAGTAAAATATGGATAGCTTCTCTATAGATTATGTAGAAGTATAACATTTCTTTACTGAACATGCATAGAAAGATTAGTCATTTTTTGCACACAAAAGAATTCATCTACAGCGCAGAACAAGATGAAACTTACCTTATGTCTGCATACTATGTGTGTTTATCTCATCTTAAATTAAGTCCCAATCTGAACACAAAGAGAGGACAGGTGCATTCATAATCCCTGAAAGCAAAAGCTGCACCACAGGTAGGGTGGAGAACATGGGAATAAGGATGCACATGGCTAAGAATATTACATTGGAAACCACCTCCTTCTTTTAGTAGCAGCACAAACTCCAGAAATGTAGATGGCACAAATTTTATTGGAAAATTTTCTCTTTTTTAACAATAGTCATTCAATTTATAGTCTGATAATATTTTCCTCCTAGGCAGAAGCAAGCGAACCTATTAGCTAGAAAATTATGGTGTTGGAAAGACTGAGCATAAATGAAAAAGGACTCATGCACATGGACAATAGTGTGGCGATTGCAGGTGGAGGGGTGTATAAGGGGACTAAATGGTAGTGGAAAATATAGAATAAAGATTAAATTAAAAAGTATGTTTTCATACAGGGAATTGCAAGGGTTGGCATTGATTATAATTTAAAATCTGCCTACTAACTCCATGCTTTAATTTGGGCACTGATGTCAATAGTATTGAACACAAAATACTTATTTCTAAATTTAAGCTTTCAAAGACGAGAAGAAATAGAGTAATAAGTAATGGATAACATAAAAGTCAATGTGACAGTGCATTAGAATTACAGTCACATTGTCTTTCAATAATTTGCAATTTGTGATAAGTAGACGTAAAATACACCAAACATTATTTTGGGATTACACATAAAATAAGTCTTTAAAGGAAAAAAGTTGAACTTAGGTATTATTTATTCACATATGTATAATACATATCTGTGTATGCATGTGTATCTATGTGTGTGTATATATTTAAACAATAAGAGATACAAAACTTAAAAAGCAATTAAAATTACAGCATTTCAGTGGAATTTTCAGGGAGGTGTTAGGATTCCATCAGCCAAAGAAGTGAAAAAAAATCTGTAGGTCTATGCCTTTGATCATGTAGAGAAATATCTTAAAATATAAAAACAACAGCTATTCAAACTTTTAGTTTATAAGAATATAGGAAAAATAGCTAATTTACAACTATGATTTAAAACACTTTGGCAGGTTGGCATACTAAGTAAGATGAAAAACAGAATGTTAGAGAAATACATTTAAGCTCTGCATTTAAATTCAAACAGTGAGGGTGGGAAGCTCACTATTTGATGTTATTATTGTACTACTCTGATCAAAAGTTAAAGAGAACCTGAATTTGAGTCTCTGCCATGGGTTAAAGAGAAAAAGGGAGAAATATTAACTTTGTCATCAAATATTTAAAAGATATCATGCATAGTAGCAAGGTATTTATGATATATGTGTTCTAAACATTGAAAATAATGGCACTTGGTAGACACATAAATTTTTATCAAGATAACATAAAATAAAATTAAACCATGAGTTTTTCATTCCTATCTGCATATAGTTAAATATTCTTTTTCTAGAATATATGTTGTTAAAATTATGTAAGAAATTAATTTATACATATATTAAATTATAACAGTCTGTGAAGGAAAAAATCATCTGGATTTTGTTCAGATTTTGTTTGTGGATTTTCTTTCTATTAAATATCTCATGCCTAGAATATATTTGAAACAAGGTAGGAACTTGATAAATGTTGATTAAAAAATGAATGAATGAATGAGTCAGTAACTGAATTAGAACAGTTTGGATTAAATTACCTGTGGACCTTACACAGTTCTATTATATATTATATTTTAATTTATGCTTGCAGAACAAATTATCTTAAAATGCCTTCCATATATAACCTACAATTTTCTCTTCTGTGTTATAGCATCAAAAGGATGCTATACTAAGTGAATAAGTATTATATTAAAGATACTATATGAATAAATATTAATTGCAGTTATTTGCAGTTTTGAAAAAGTACACACTGAGTGTTTTTAAACTCTAGACAGTAGTCAAATTAGCCTTTGGCGAAGTGATTCACCTGTTTGACAGTAATTACTTTTATTTCCAACCCTCTCAATAGGCAGTTTGAATATGAACAACTTCAGATACAATACATTTTTAATGAAACAAGAAAGCAGATGTTAATTATTTGAAATAGGCAATTCCAAACAACAAAATAAATTGTTAAGACTGTATAAATTAATGTAAAAGGAGTAAATGAAAAGAATAATTTCAGATCTTTGTTTTACTGGATGACAATCCCTTAAATATCTACAGGAATTCACCACATTAAAAAAGATTCATTATGTAATGTTTTAAAAACCACTAATTTTCATTGTTTTTCCAATCTAGTGACAATTTGCATTAAAACTGCACGGTCCTGGCTAGTGTGTCTCAATAGATTGAGTGCCAGCCTGTGAACCAAAGGGTCACCAGTTCTATTCCCAGTCTAGGGCACATGCCTGAGCTGTGGGCCAGGTCCCCAGAGGGGGGACACTTGAGCAACCACACATTGATGTTTTTCTCCTTCTCTTTCTCCTTCCTTTCCCCTTTCTAAAAATAAATAAATAAAATATTTCTTAAAAAGAGAGAGAGAGTAGAAATGATGGCTCTGAAAGGTGGAACAGGATACTTAAGAACTAAAAGGCCCAAGAAAGCATTGGACATTCTTTGCCCCCCAGAACTACTTGTAGGTATGACAGACATGAAATGAAGATGAAGGTGGGTTGTGCAGGTGGATGGGTGGAAATGCGGGGCTTTTGTTCTCGGATTTGACTTCAAATCTAAAGAATGTGAGGACTCATTAAAAGTGTTTAACAACAGAGTAGTGTGATCATTTGTTTGAGAGAAAGAAAAATATGACTAAACACTTAAAAATACACCCTAAAAAACTGAATGAGAGAATATATTCATCAATGATACAAAATTATCAAACTCAAAATCGAAAAAAAACCTCCAATTAAAAAATGAGAAAATTGCCTAGACACTTTTCTGAAGAGGACACAGAGATGTCCAATAGACATATGAGAAGATGCTCAGCATCACTGATTATGAGAGAAATGCAAATTAAAACAATTATGAAATATCACCCCGTGGCTGTCAGAATGGCTGTCATCAATAAATAAACAAACAGGTGTCGGTGAGGATGTAGACAAAAGGGAAACTTGTGCGCTGTTGGTGCAGCCAATGTGGAAAACAGAATGGACTTTCCTCAGAAAATTAAAAATGGAACTGCTTCATGATTTAGCAATTCCACTTATGGGAATAAATATGAAAAACACCTGAAACACTGTTTTGAAAAAAATATATGCACCCTTATTTTCATTGCAGCACTATTTACAATAGCCAAGATTTGGGAGTAGCCCAAATGTCCATCAATAGATGAGTGGGTAAAAAACCAGTGGTACATTTATACAAATGAATAGTACTTGGCCATAAAAAAAGGAAATATTACCATTTTTGACAGTGTGGATGGAGCTTGAGAGCATTATGCTAAGTAAAATAAGCCAGTGAGAGAAAGACAAATATCATGATTTAAGTAACATTTGAAATTCATGAAAAAAATATAAATAAATAGAAACATAGTCATATATACAGAGAACAGACTGGCAATTTCAGTTGGAGGTTGGGTGAAATAGAAGAAGGTATTAAGCAAAACAAAGAAATAAAAAACCCTCATAGACTAGACAACAATATGGTGATTACCAGAGGGAAAGGGAGGAGTGGGCAAGTTGAAAAGGATAAGGGGTAGAAATTAATGGTGCAAAAGGAGACTTGACTTTGGGTGGTGAACATACAATAAAATATACAGATGATGTATTGTTTTGGCCCAAAAGTTCATTTAGTTTTTTTTCCATAAAATACATGCTTTTCATTTTCACCAATAACTTTATTGATTTGAATATTTTGAGTATGTCAGCTATCTCTTGCATGGTGTGATGTTGGTTGTTCTCAGTTCGTATTTTTATTTGACTTCTATCAACTTCAACCATGGAACATCACCCAGCAAGAAATCTCCAGAATGAAACTTTGACACATTTGATCAGTCACAGCACATTCTCCATACATGGCACATTTTTTTTTTTTGCATTTCAGTTGCATTTTTACCTTTCTTGAAATAATAAAACATAATGTACTGAAAATGCTATTTTCTTTCATCTTCAATATTAAAATGGGTACACAACAGTGCACCAATTTTGATATGTTTTTTAAGTACAGGCTGATATGACAGCTGTCAACCCAGTATTATAGAATTGTATGTAACCTATAGATATAAAACCTATATAATTGTATTAACCCTTGTAACCCCAATAAACTCAATAAAAATGTTTTAAATAAAAATAAATTAAGAATAAAAATGAACAAAGAATTAGGAATGCATTATATAAATACATAAATGAAGATAAAAACTAAGGACTGGAAATTAGATAAGAACCTATTGAATATTACAGTAACGAACAGAAAGAGAAGAAAGGGTGGGGATAAACAGGGTCAGAAAAATAGAACAGAAAAATGATTGAAAAGTATCTAAGCCGTGATATCAACAGGAATTGGGTGTGAAAGTAGAGAAAATAAATTTTTAATATATTATTCTACACCTAAGCTACTTAGTAGAGAATGATGTCATTCAGTAACACAGAATACAAGCAAAGCATGCTGGCTATAATGGTAAAGGTAGGAGACTAGATATTTTGAGTTCAATATGAGATTGTTTAATTGGAGGCAACTGATGTCCAGTGAGTATTAAGTCATAATTTTCTGAAGACTTGAGAGAAGTCTGCCATGCTTATAAAATGCAAATATCATCGGACTTAAATTGTTGAGTGGAAACTATGAACATGGATGGGTTAACTTAGGAAAGATAATTTTAATAAGGAGATGGGAGAGAAAGAAAGAGAAACCAAGGTGAATATTAAGAGGGTGGCACTGAAATCTTACCTGTGGAAATCTTACCATGTTCTTTCAATGATTCTCAAGGAAAATATTCCCAGGGACTAACATATGGGAGGTTGTGGTGTGGTGAGGTATTATTGTGGTGCCAGGTACAGAATCAAAAGACTGCCCCTAGATTCCCATTCCCATCTCTGTCTGCCTAACCTTGGAAAAATTTTAGCCATGACTTCATCAGACTCAGAAATAGCTCCAGTTCCAGACATTTGCACCGTTGTTTCAGTCCATGTCTTCCAACCTGCACTACAGCTGGCATGTTGCCCAGACCCATGCTTCGTCCATGTGTCTGTCAGGCCACAGGAGGCTGTTGGGGCCCCACTGTTTCTATGGAGAGAGAAAATGGGAACAAACTGGGCAAGTGTGTGTTACAGAGAGACACTGAGAGAGACAGAGAGAGACAGAGAGGGGTTCTTTGTTAAACTGGGACTATATTACCTTGGGTTTGGGAAGGACTTGTCTCTCCTTCAAACTAAACAATCAGCTTACTAAGTTTTCACAGGCTGGTGCTGGATCCACCCCCTAAACCAATCCATTTCCTACATCTTTCAGGGTTTTGTGTCCCTAATCCAATCCAATAATATCCTACATGTACTTACTCAAATTCTCCCCAAATCTACCTGCCAATTTAAGATATTCAGACCATTAAAAGTCTATTTATAATGTTTATCAAATTTACAGTTTTTCTGCTAATAAAAATAAAATATCTGTGTTTTGTCACAATTTGATTCTACCACTGAAATCAATGAAGAGCATTTCCATTGTTCACATAAACATTTTTTGTTACAGAACTGGAGAGTGCATAATGAAAGACCAAATACAGAGAAAACACAGCATAAGGAGATCTAATGTTGGCACAAAAGCTGTGAAATTTTTTAAAAAGAGCAATCTATCTTTAGGTTTAACATTTTCTTTAAAAAAACACACTCTATTGAGGTATGATTGACATATAAAAACCTGTACATGTTGAATGTATAAAACATGGTAAGTTTGGAGGTAACTATACTTTTGTCAAATTGTCTCCTCAATCAACACCATAAACACATCAACCATCTCCAGGTTTCCTCTTGCCCTCTATATTTACTTTAATAAACATATTAAAGTTTCTTATACTAAAACTCAAGTTATATTTTAATTTTGATTCAATTTGGAATATAATTTTCCTGCAGCTTTTATTTGTCCTGTTTTTCTTGTAATATCATGACATTATCTAGATGCTTTATTATAGTACTTTATTAATGTTCTATATAACACTGACTGCTTTATAGAGGGTTTGCTCATCTATTCTTGGAATGATTTTCAGTGGAGTTCCTGGTCTTCTTTCTTCATTTTCTTGATTCCGTTTTTATTTTGCTGGACCATATGTTCAAGTAATCTCTTTTCTGGAAATGACACACTCCAAGACCTTGCACTACTTTTTTTTTTTTGCTTTTCGGTTTTAATTTTTTGCAAATTATATAATTATGGCTTCAAAATTAATTTCTCTCAAAATGCTGGGGTAATTTCTCCTTTGTTGTATACTGCTCAATATTTTCAATGAGAACTCTGGCATTAACTATTTTTGCTGTTGTTATTCTTTGTCTGCCTTTATTTTTTAAAGCTATGCAATTTGGTTGAAGGGATTTGAAAATCTGTTGACTGTGATAAGGAAATAGGATTGTAATATTTATTTTGTGAGTCAGTGAACACACTTAATCTAATGTTGTACATTGTTTCTTAGTTCTGATCATTTGTTTGTAATACTATTTCTCCTTCATTCTTTTTGTGTTTTTACTCACTCTGAATGTTGGTCATACTTAGATTTTTATCTACCAGTTTTCTCTCACATTTTTCATATTGTCTTTTCTCTTGGTTCATTAAAATTTTTTCAGTGTCACCAAATAAAACTTTAAAACTAAAAAAATAACAATTTTATGATTTTAGATTAACAGAAGAGTTGCAAAGATAGTGCAGACCATTTCATTATATCCTTCACCCAGTCTTCCCTTTTGAATATTGATCTTATGTAACATAGGGCAAGTATCAAAACTAAAGAAGTAACTTTGGTACAGTATTCATGAAACAAACAAACAAAAAAACTAACTTTGGTACAGTATTCTTAATTTAACAGTGAAATATGTCCATCATTTAATCTTTTTATTTCCCCACTAATAGAACGTGGCTATCATGTTCAAGAGCCGCATGTCCATGAAAGTAGGTAAACAAGCAGATGCTTAATGTTCAAACAAGAAGAGTGGCTATTTTGTCCAGTGGTTCCCCAATTCTGTGACAACTGCTGTGACATCATATTCCCTTGGGGGGCAGTTTCTAAACATGACCACCAACTTCATCAGCAACTATAAGACATACAACATTTCTTAGTTCAAGCAGATGGTGGGAGCTTATTACAGAGCATTTAGAGATTGGGCAGAAGGACAGCCATTAGGCCCAAGAGTTGTGCACCGTCCCTTGGAGGAACTGGCCAGAGTAAGCTTATGGGACTACCCAGAGGCAAAGTGGGCCAAGAGGTCCTTGTTCAACAAATGGTTCTGCATGGACAAAAGTCTGGATGCTCCAGCTGCTGATGGAAACACCCTGGGAAGTTGGGTGAGAAGGAGAGGGGCAAGCTCAAGAACAGGAAGCTGTGCACTGAAGTGTTTCTTGCAGACTTATAGTGTAAGCAAAGCCAAGACCTTTAACCACAGCATCTCCAAGCAGGAGGTGGGAGCTGGGTCCAGAGATAACTTCCAGTGGCTCATAAGTAGGACATCAAGCCCTAAAACTTCTCCACCCACAGCAACCTCCCTGACAGGGCCTCAGCAGGGCCTCACACAGGTCTGCACCCATTTCTGGCAGATCCTGTCCCTGTTCACCGTGTCCCTGACCAACATCTTCCTAGAGAGCATTTTTCTGGAACTTTGTCCCTCTTTCCCTTCCAGGCCCAGAAGCACCAAGCATATGGCCAGTACGGCACCTTCTTTCTGTGTGAACCTGCCAAGGCTTTGCAGCCCTCAAGACAACCACCCAAGCACAGTCTCACCAGGGGAGGTTATGGCTTGCAGGAAAACTAGTACAACAGGAAGCTGAATGAGGCAAGAAAATCCTGCCACGTGCTCAGGCCTCGTCAGCCAGGTCTAGCGTCCTCTGCGGCCCAGTCCAGTGGCAGCCCTGCTCTCCCGTCAAGTATGTTTTCGTTTACCAGCGTGTTCTGGAGCGAGACCTTGGAAACCACATGCACGATGGAGTTCTCAGCACCAGACAAGATGTGTGGATAACTACAACTTCACCTTGGACCATCTTATGGGTATCATTTACATCATTCGAGAGTTCTTCACAAGGTGAGTAACACCCAACTCGCTTCAAGTCAGACTGTAGCCTATACACAAATCCCCGCAGGAAGGCGTTCAGCCACCACCAATGCCTGAAGGAGAGGGTGGAGGTCGGGAACTCTGGGCTTCTTCTGCCCCAATAAGCTGATGCCGGTAGTACTCTCCATGAACCTGTTAGTAATTACCTGCGGCCTCTTCCTGGAGCATCTAACGATGATTAAATATGGCGTTGACAATGTCAGGGAGCTGGTGGGCTGCAGGGTTAACCTGCAGATGGTACAAGACAGTCCTGTGCTGCCTGGACACTGAACCAGGTTTCAGGTATAGATGGAATTTGTGAGCTATAGATAATATAATTTGTGAGGTATAGATATAGATAAATGTAAAGTATTGGTGGAATATAGATACAGAGAGATATACAAACATATTGCTGTATAACGTTGTTAAAAAAATCACTTGACTAAGTTTTGGGGAGTCTATTTCTGGTATAATCTATTCTATTCTATCAGTCAGTGGATCTGTCCTTTAACTGATACCACACCGTGTTGATCACTGTAGCTTTCAAATAAATATTTAAACTGAGATGTGTGGATCTTCCAAATTTGTTCTGCAGTTTCAAAATCATTTTTATTTACTCAAGTTTATTTTTTTCCATGTAAATTTTAGAGACAGCCTTCTGATAGCTACAAAAATCCTGCAGGAATTTTAACTAGGATTGCACTAAATAGACAGACCAAGTTGGGAATAATCTATATCTAAACAATAATACATTTTTCAATCCCAAAACATGATATATCTTTTCATATTTGTTGTTTAGTTACTTTCACTTGTATTTAAAATATTCAACATATAGCTTTTGAACATATTTTGTTAGGTTTTACCTAGTATTTCAACTGTATTTAGTTCAATGGTAAATTATATTTTTTAAAAATATTGTTTTTGCTTGTTGGTAGGAATAAAATTGGTATTTTATGTTAACTTTGTATTCTATGACTTAATAAACTCTGTCAATTTTAGAAAAAATTCTGAGTTTTTCAGATTTTCCACATAGAAAGTCATTTCATCTAGGAATAATCAGTGTTTTGTATCTACTTTTATATTCTGTATGCTTTTAATTTATTTCACTTGAACATTACAGTGGCTAGAGTGCCCAGCATAATGTTGAATATGAGTCAGGAGAGCGATTGTTTTTATTTTGTTGCTGAGTTTAGGACTAAACTCACAGGCCGTCACTATGAAGTGTGATGTTAACAGTAGGTTTAGATGCCCTTGTCCACTAGAGGATTTCCCTTTCATTACAAGTATACTGGAAGTTTATCATAATTTGCAATGTGTGTGTGCTTTTTTAAGGGGGAGAGGTCAGTCTATGTAGACACTTATTAGTTTTATTAAAATATTTTAAAATCTAGTTTTCAATTTTTGGATTTTTTACTATTCTTTTATTGTATTAAATACATTTAATTCATTTTCTTTATTCTTTCCTTCCTTATGTCTGTGTTAAGTTTACTGCTATTTATATAGTTCCTCAAAGTTGAAATTTAGATTGCTAATTTGAGATGTTTCATATTTTCCAATACAAACATTTATGCTATAAAATTCACTCTAAGAATTGCTATTAATGCATCACAAGATTTTTGATGTGTTATATTTTTATTTTCATTCAGTTCAAAACTTTTTTTTAGTATTTTATTCTCTATACCTACTAACCCTTAATGTAATTGAACAGAATGGGTTCTACACTTATTGGGGTTTATTATGTGCTTAATTTGGTCTGTGATTTTGTCCAGTTTAGTTTATTTCCTCAATTAAATCTGCTTAATTCTATCTAGAGAAAAACATACAAACAAAAACAACAACAACAAACCTTTATACCTTATTCAAGTGTGCTATGGTCTGAGTGTGTTCCCTAAAATGCATATGTTGGAACCTAATCCCCAAGTTGATACTATTGGGAAGTCAAGCTTTGGGGTAGTGATTAGGTCATTGGAGCTATCACTAAGGCTGGGCACTCATAATGGATTTAGTGTCCTTATAAAAGACATGCAGATAAATCCCTTTCCCTTCCAGCATATAAAGTTACAGTGAAAAGACAGCTGTGTGGGCACTGGGCCCTCACTACACAGCAAATCAGCAGGTACCATGATTTTAGACTTCTCATCTTCTAAAACTGTAAGAAATAAATATTGTTTATAAGCTACTTAGTCGGTATTCATTTTGTTAGAGCTGCCCAAACAGATTAACAAGTTGGTTTTACAATATTTTCAGGGGTGTTTTTTGGATTTTTATCCTATTCAATTTTATGAATATTTACTATAATTTCAGTAGAATTTTAGGGAGGAAACAATTTTAAAGATAATTTTCAGGCAATTATCTTGATCTAAAATTTCTTATTGAACTTTTAAAGCCATTTTTCCTTTAAGAAAGAAATAAAATTATTTTAATATTAAAAATTATGACATAATATTTGGAGTTCTGGTTGCAACATGTAAATTAAATTTGTAAAGCAATTCATATTGCATTTGTCTTTTTAAGAGCAAAATGAATTGGTTCAGAAATATAGAATAGTCAGAAGAAGATATTATACAGATACCATGCATAGAACAAAAGACAGTTTCTATTTTAAACATCCTAACAGGATTTTCTTGAAATACATTTTTAAAGAACCACTTCCTCACCGAGGAATTCATCTGATCCTTTCATCTTCTCTCTAATAGCACGTAGGAACAGAGGGATAAATAGAATTCTCTGCATATAGCCTGAGTAAAACTGAATTAAAATAAAACTCTTAAGAATCTGAGGGTTTAATGAGGAGTGTCACCCTAGTCAAATGAAAGCAGTAATCAAAATAACAACAGTAGAAACAATATCAACAATTAGCAAATGATTACCAGTTTTTTAAATTTTGCCTTTAAATATATTGGAAGTTGAAAAATAGCACTGTTGAGTAACAATCTATTATTTCAGTTTGTATTTATCTTGGTCAATTAAATAGCATCCAGAACCAAACAATGTCATTTTTAAATTTTATTTGTGGTGACCAGCATGTTTTTTTAATTTGTTTCAGTATTCAGTAGGATAACACAAAGTTGATTTCTGAGCTAGGCCTCACTTGATGGCCCTTTTAAGAAACTTTTCTTCTTTATAAGGTTTCAGCTTTATTTTAGAAGATTCAGTAATTTCAGCAGTAATTATTTTTTTTGGACTAAAGTTTATAAGAAAAGGGATAAAATTCCTTTTTCAGTACCTAATGCAGTATTTATTTTTTCTCCTTATAATCTGTCTGACAATTCTTATTTCCATTATTAAGCAAATTTAATATTTGCTAACTTTATACATGTCCTTCCAATATGCTCTGAAATATGAAGAGCATCAAAAATAAAAAGGGAGAAGAAGGAAAAGGAGGAGGGGAAGGAAGACAAAGAAAAGAACATCAGGATGAATTATTAATAAAGCCACCAGTCAATTAGTACTTAAGGAATAGACAGGAAAGCATTCATAAATTAAGAAAGGAGATCATATTATACCTTGAGTCAGTGAAGATGTTAACATGTTTTCTCTTCCCTGCTGGTACTGCTGAGCTTAAACTGAACTAGAAAAGAGTCAGGACACTGGCCTCTTAAAGACTGCATGGACTGTGATGAACCACAGGAGCTACAGTATTGACTGACAAAATAGAGGTGAACTTGCTTAGACCTTCGTCAGCATCCTGTGGTCAAGTGTAATGATAAATAGTTTCTCTTGGGATTTTCAGCTAAAGGGCACGTATAAGATTCCAATAGGGATTCAGAAATGTTATCAAGTTATGAAAATGTGAAATACTTTAACATAAGATTTAGAGTCTAATAAGTTATGAAGACAATAACAATTGAAAAGAATAAAAAAGCCAGAATAGATAATCTTTGAGGTCTTAAACTTTTAAAATAATCTACTTTATATCCTGAATTTATAAGCATGGTTTTTCATGAGACAGCAAAGGAGTTAAATGTTCACAGGGCATTTAGTTTCATATATCTCTTTCAGCTGCAAACTTACAATGTAGCTACCCAATGTTCAATAGTTTTGTATAGCTGTATATATATATATTTATATGTAGTTATTATCTATAATATATACCTATATATGTTATATAGTTACTTTTCTTAAGAATAAGTTTATCAGTGAGAGAAATCTAAGCATTCTACTGCCACCTCTGAATTTCTAGTCTATTACTTCTGCTTCTACTCAATGTTGCTCTGAATTTTCCTATCGATGTATAACCATACAGGGTGCTATTCCCAGGTCTCTCACATTAATGAAACATCTAATATTTGTATTAAATATGTAATGAAACAAAATACTATTTGATAAGTTAGAACTTTGTTTCCTCACATTAGTAATTAGTAAGTAGAAATGTATTTTTTTCTGATGAAACATAAGCTTTTCTTGGAGGAACAGTGTAGGAGCATAGTAAAATCAAAATAAAATCTTATTGTCTCATATCCACTTAAGACCATCTCTGAGCAGAACTTTGGATGCTTTTTGTATGAAATTATCTTAGGGTCTAATATGCTTCCTGTAGTTTCTTTTTAAATTAACATATATTTTTAAAACCAGTGAGACCTATCAATTTTTACCAGTGCACTCCCCTCCCACCCCACCTAACTTAGGTATATAGGAAACCCCTGTTAATATTTGTCAAATCAGGGAACAGATGGATGGGTGAATGAACGAATAAAACAGTGGTCACCTAACTGGCTTTCATAATATAACATAGATTATAATTTACCTTTTTGTGAAATATGTATTCTTTTTCATCTGTACCACATAGTGCACAATTAGTATTTTATTTGCATTCGTTTTGTCTGTGCCTGAGGAGCTAAATCAGGCAGGAAGCTTCATCTGAAGACAAAAAGCCTAATCCACTGAACACACAAAGTTTAACATATTTTTACACCTAATGAAGAAATACAGGAATTTCCATCCTAGAGCCCTAGTCAAATTACCTAATCCTAAAATGACTGTGTTTTGCCTCCTTAACTTCTGTATATAGTTACTATTACTTTTAGTGATTCTCACCATCTGTCAAATACCTTTTAAAGTTGTTTTGCCCTTTCATTTGTAGCTATCTAGGAGAGAAATGTAAAAGCTACCTTTGAGGTGGTCAGAGTGATCCCTGAATAAATATATTTAAATTTGCAAAATACATTTGTTCCTTTTGAGAATTTAAATTACTCCTCAGCAAATAGAGCATGCTGCAAACATCAATACTGCTATAAAATAACATACTGAGAAAGATTATAAACTTTTCTAAGATTACAGGGTTTTTTTATGTTACACCTGCTATTCTATGTTTCACTAAGTTTCTTTCTTCTGTATTCAGTGAAAAAAAGTTAAGCAACTTACTGTTTTTCTCTATCTCAAATGCAATCTATTTAAGCAGATAAAAAGATTTTATCATAGAAGGCCATTTTGAAATATCCATTCCCTTTACAATAGATTTTTTCCATTTGGAAACTATTTGCATATGATGAAAAAAATATTTTGTAACAAGTAGCAATGGACTCAAAATGAGTAGTATTACCTTAATGGCTCATGTCAAAATCTCTGCACATATGTCATCCACTCTAAATCTGGGCATCATTAAGTACCTTACATAGGGAAATTGTTTTATTTTTGTGCTTCCTTCAGTCCTTTAATCCCTTAATGAACCCAACAACAGTATTATGTTCAAAATATAGATCTTCAACCTAAAAATTCTATGCAGTCACTCCTTTTTCATTAATCACTTCTTCATCTCTTATTGCTTTACAATAATATTTGTGTTTTCTTTGACTCTTCTTGATACTTACCCCACTAATTTTTAAAAAATTTTATTACGAAACATCTTTTTCAGTCATCCTCTTCTTGCAACACTACTCTGTTTGGATTTCTTCAAACTATGCCATAGCTACTGCCAAATATTTTAGTACTAGCTACCTTTAAATAACATTTCTCTTCCTTTGGGCCAGTTTAGCCCTGGTAATGCTGTAGGGAAAATACAATTCCTGAATCTTAGTGGTATAATAGAATACCATTAAGTTTGATTTTGTCTAGTTCTATGTGTCCAGTGCTAGCTGGAACTTTGTTCAGGTTGTTTAGTGAGGAGCTCAGTAAGCGAGAGTTGATATCCCCACATTCTACCATAATTTCAATAGCCATTGGGTTGGTTGGGAAAGAGGTAGGAGATTGGTGAATCATACACTCACTTTTACAGTTTTACAAATTTAAGTACTTTCGTATTGCCCAAGTCTAATTAACAGGAATATAATCAATACCAAAACTTACTATTATATTTAATTCTTTAATCCAGGTTATTTCAAGTCTGTAAGTTAAATAACATGCCAAATGTATAAAGTTAATAGCACCATTATTTTTATCTTACATTTAAGGGTCACTGAGGCTCACAGGTTAAGCCATTAACTGGACAAATTTCACATTGGTAGAGTTAGAATTGAAACTTCATGTTGTAAGATTCAAAGTGATTTTATTGAATTTGTCTTATGCTAAAAATAATATTCATCAAATTTCATTTTTATTTCACTGATAATGTCAAAACTGAGTATATGTTTTGAAGTGCATCTTTGTTCAAAGAGAGATAGGTATAAATGTAGGAGACCTTTCATCAACATTATCACATTGCCTTACCTGCCATTACTTCATATGGATGGTTGTTTTTTTTCTGTAAACTGATCCTGAAAAAATTCTTAGTTGTCAAATATCCTTCACTGTATCTACAATTTCATACCACTATTCATCATCATAAGCTTAAGGTTACTACTCCTGACTGTCATAAGACTAGCCATAATTGTTTTCTGTAAACCCAGTAGTTATAGTTGATCATGTTCTAAATAATCTCTGTATCATTCACTACTCAGAAGATAAATATCTTATGCAATTACTATGTAATTATACATAATTTTAGTATATAAAATATAATTTATTATATATACATAAATACCTGAAAACATAATCATATATATATAACTTGTATATATATATAATAGTATATACAAGGTCTGTCCTGAAGAAGTCCAACCATTTTTAATATAACAAGAATGGTTTTTACAACATGGATGTAAACTGGCAGCCAAAGAGAGTGGACTAGAATGCACATGTGTGAACAATGATGACTTCACTGTACTAGTCAGTGCGGGCAGTACACGTTGTTGAATGAGCAAGTATACTGTGTGGCTGTGGCACTCAATCAAAATGAACAAGTAGCTATGGGCAGCTGGTTATTGGCAGCTTTATCACAACAACACACCCACTCATGTATCACTTCTTATACAGAGTGTTTGGCAAAACCCAGGTGACTCAGCTACCATACAGGCCAGATTAGGCACCCTGAAACTTCTGCCTTTTCCAAAAACTAAAATCACCTTTGAGAAGGAAGATATTTCAAACCATTGATGAGAGTCAGGAAAATAAAACATGGCAACTGATGGTGATTGGGAGAACAGTGTGAACTCCCAAAGTGCCTACTTTGGAAGGAACTGAGACATCATTGTTCTTTGTGTGTGTGTGTGTGCCTTAAGTAATTTTTATTTATTTGTTTGTTTGTTTGTTAATGTTGTTCAAGTATACTTGTCTGCATTTTCCCCCACCACTCCCCCCGACCCCAGCCACCCTGACCTCCCTCCCCTGATTCCACCCCTACTTGATTTTGTCTGCTTGTCCTTTATAGTTGTTCCTGAAAATCCTTCCGCCTTTCCACCCCACATCCTTTCCTACCTTCCCTCTGGTCACTGTCAGTTTGTTCTTAATTTCAATGTCTCTGGTTATATTTTGCTTGCTTTTTTCTTTGTTGATTGTTTTCCAGTTAAAGGTGAGATCATATAGTATTTGTCCCTCACCACCTTGTTTACTTCAGTTAGCATAATGTTCTCCATTTCCATCCATGCTGTCACAAAGGGTAGGCGCTCCTTTCTTCCTTCTCTGTAGTATCCCATTCTGTAAATGTACCACAGTTTTTTGATCCATTCATTTACTGATGGGTACTTAGCACCCATTTATGATAAAAACACTCAGCAAAGTGGGAATAGAGGGAGCATTCTTCAACATAATAAAAACTGTATACGAGAGACCTACAGCCAACATCATACTCAATGGGCAAAAACTAAAAGCTTTCCCACTAAGATCAGGAATAAGACAAGGATGTCTGCTTCATCGCTCATTGTTCTATGTATAATGTTTCTCATGTTTTGTTTCTTCTTCCATAAATGCCTTTATTTTTCATATTATATGGCTGGATCCCTTCTGGATAGACCTCATATACCTACTTACATATTTTATGTATAATATAATTAATATATAATAATTTATTTAACACACAAGATTATATTATAAAACACATATAATTAGAGATCTTAAGCATATTTAAATTTCTAACATTTGCAAGTATACATGTAATAGAGTGGCACAAAGAAATGGGAGGCAACAGGGAAGCTCTCCAGGCTCTTTCTGCCTGTATAGGACATGTTCTTCTGGGCTATACTCATACAGCAGATCTGTGGGGTTTACATGGTTATTCCACCTACCAGAAATAATTTTAGTTATAAAGCAACCATTTCATACTCTAGAATTTAGGGTTTACTCAACATTCTCTAACTTACAAATCCACAGATCTTGGTTTATTTTATATACAGTATTTTTTTAGCTAAGATAATCAATTTTGTAGATTTGATTACCAGCAAAGACACAAGCATACCAGAAAAAATAATAATTTAATATATAAAAATAATTATACATATTTTATTGTTAATATAAAATATGAAGTTTAATTCATATTATATATTAGATGATTTTATTTATTTTTTTGTTACAGAAATGTTGTTATTTAAACAAACCATCAATAGGACTAGTGAATAGAAGCAATTAATAGTAATTAATAGTAGAAATAATTACACTAGTATCTGTGAGAAAACTGTTATTTCAAAATTTTTTCTGTCTTCTAATACAGCAATCTATTTTACATGATTTTTTGATCTACAGTTTTTGTGTCTTACATAACTCCCCATAATGTGAGATTCTTTCTTGTTGTTTGTATATGTAATTCACCCATTTTCTAGACTTAATAGCAATTTATAAACTACAAAATTAACTCACTCATTTATAGTTCTGGATATTTACATTTTTCCAGCTCTGAGCTCTTATAGAAATTGCTGTTATGTGGATTTGTACACACACGCAGAAATGCAAACATTTCTGTTGTTTATAGACCTGGGATGGGTAAAATGCTGGGTCATAAGATACGAGAGGTAGATTGTTAGTAAAGATAGCTAACAACAATTTCTTTCACGTTTGAATGCTTTTAAATTCTTTCTTAGATATTTAAATTTTGGAAGCTATGTTATTGTATGTTCTTAAGATATGTAAGATTTTTCTAAAAGAAGATACTATAGAGACAGTAAAAAGACCAGTGGTAAGACAAAATATTTACAAAA
This sequence comes from Tonatia bakeri, assembly GCA_004024845.1. Lineage (NCBI taxonomy): Eukaryota > Metazoa > Chordata > Mammalia > Chiroptera > Phyllostomidae > Tonatia > Tonatia bakeri. The sequence continues at coordinate 54,519 of PVIA01006199.1, forward strand.
GCTATATCTAATAAAGGACTGTTTTTGAAAACATAGGGAGAACTTTTAAAACTCATTTATAATAAAATGAAAAAAGATTAAAAAATGGACCAAAAAACTGCAACAGACACATCACCAAAAAAGACTAATAGGTGGCAAATAATCATACAAAAAGATGCTTCACTTCATATGTAATCAAGGAAGTGTAAATTAAAACAACCATGAGAAACCGCTACATACTTAGAATACGCAAAATCCAGACCACTGATATCACCAAATGCTGGCAAGGATGCGGAGCAACTGGAGCTATCATTCTTTGTTATTGGGGATGCGAAATCACATAACCACTGTGGAAGACAATTTGGTGGTTTCTTACAGAAATGAATATACTTTTATCATATGAACTAGCAATTGTTTTCCCTAGTATTTAAGCAAATGAGTTGACAACTTATGTCCATATAAAAACCTACATAAGGCCCTGGCTGATGTGACTCAGTTGGTTGGAACATCGTCTCATAACTGAAAGGTTGCAGGCTCAGTTCCTGGTCAGGGCACATGCCAAGGTTGCAGACTCAATGCTTAATCTGGGCATGTGTGGGAAGAAACTGATTGATGTTTCTGTCTCACATCAATATTTCTTACTCTCCTCTCTTTCTAAAAATGCAATGAAAAAAGTGTTTTCTGGTGAGGATTAAAAAAAAAGAAAAAAACGTGCACAAGGATTTTTATAGCAGCTTTATTCAGAATTGCTAAAACTTGGAAACAACCAACATGCCCTTTAGTAGATGAATGGGAAACTAAACTGTGGTACGTCCAGACAACAGAATAGTATTCGGTTGTAAAAAGAAATGAGCTATCAAGCCATGAGAAGATATAAATGAAACTTGAATGCATATAACTAAGTGAAGTAAGACAAACTGAAAGGTTGCATACATGGCTGTGTAATTCCAACTGCTTGACATTCTGGAAAAGGCAAAACTGTGGAGACAGTTAAAAGATAAGTGGCTGCCAGTGGTGCTGAGGGAAGATGAATAGGTAGAGCAGAGAGGATTTTTAGGACAGTGAATATACTCTGCATTATATTATAGTGATAGATAAATAGTATTATGCATTTGTCCAAAACCAGAGAATACACAATGCCAACAGTGAACCCTAAGGTAAACTATGGACTTTGGGTGATTATGATGCATCACTAGGGGTTTATCCTTGATTGAAAAAGACACCACTCTGGTGGGAGATGTTGATAATGGGAATGGCTTTGCATGTGTGGGGAGAAAGGAGTATATGGGAAATCTTCCCTCTAAATTTTAGTGTAAATCTAAAACTGCTCTAAAATCATCTTAAAATGAAGACTAAACAATAATAACAAGAAGGACCTTAAAAAAAAAAGACCATCAGCTGCCAAGGGTTTGGGTTGTAGGAGCAATGCGTTGATAAAAAAACAGAAAATGATCCTGTACACTGTAATGGCAGGCACATGTCATAAGGTATTTTCCCAAAGCTGTAGAATGTACAATAACAAGAGTGAAACTTAATGTGAACTATGGTCTTTGGGTCATTATAATGTATCAGTGTAAGCTTGTCAATTGTAACAAATATACCACTCTCTTGGGGAATGCTGACAGTGAGGGAGACTATGAATGTTTGGGGGAAGAGGGTGTATGAAAAATCTCTGTACCTTTCCCTCAATTTTGCTGTAAACCTAAAACTACTCTAAAAACATAAACTCCAATAAAAAGAAAAAAAGAGAATGTAAATACTCTAGAGCTAATTAAACAGATAATACTTATATTTAATAACAAATGACCACATAGTTCTCTCTGTCTTATGGTACAGTAGGCTATTTTTATTATTTCAGCTTTCTAATATTTTTTTCTCTAACTGCCTGAAGCACTTAGGACACTCTTTTCTCTTATGTAGTGCTAAGCCTGAGTTCAATCAAACATAAAATTTATTTTGATTTGTAGCTCTGCTCTTGTCAAGCTCATAATACATTAATTTCTGGTGTCAGTCCAATGAAATGATTTCGAGCTAAATAGTCTCTCAACAAAGTCATTTGACAATGGAATACTTAGGATTTTCCTACTAGTGAACAGCATATTAATCTTGCAGGAATAACTTTCCACCTCCAAAAATGTCTATCTGCATTATATCCACAGGTTTGCTTTAGTAGACCAGCTGTTCATTAATCACATTCTTTGTGTCTACTTATTATAGTCTATTCATGTTTAAAGTACCCATTGTTTTCAAACACTGTAAAGCGTATTAGATGTTTTCTTAAGTTCAACTTCTATTTTTCAGTGAAATTTGTTTTGAAGCAGAGAGGTAATTTGAATTCTTTAAAATGAAGCTGGATTCAAGTTACAATTTAAATAAAGCAGTTGAGAAAGTCCTGTTTAACTTAGCTGTTCTTTTCTAGTGATATTTCTATGCATTTGTTCTGAAGCAATCTTATTCCCCCCCCCCCCACAAATGAGTCATTTTCTTCATGTGTGAGTTTCACTGTGACCTACACTAACATCAACACATAGGTGCAAGTGAGGTCATTTTTTGCTAGACTCTTTTTTCACCCCTTCAAAGGTCATCAATTCTGAAAAAATATAGTAAATGCCAGTTTTACTGAAATTATTTTTCTCCATTTTCAATACCTATGGCTTGCTGAATTAGAACAGGACATTGTTTCCACCCCTCACCTGGAAAACTTGATTCCATACAAGGCCACCTGACATTGGAATACGTTGTCTGTGGCCAGCCAGCATGACAGCAATCTACTTACCTTTTTATAATGTAATAATCTCAATTCTGTTAAGTTTTGAGGCAACCAAAAATGTCATTTATGAAATTTTCAGTATCACAGGAATGCATGCTACACTCCTTTTTAGCAGTTGAGGCTATAAAGTTTGGGGGGTTAGCTTTAACCCTGCTTTATACAACATTTACCATTCATGAGAAACAGTAACCACTTTTAGGTGAAAAATTTAATAATTTGTCATATTTGCAACAACTGTACAGACATTGTTCAAATTCAAAAGAATTTGTTTAGTTCAAAAGATGTATGACTTGCTTGCAGTGCCTTTTAGACCATTCTTTATTGGCTTATAAGTGCAATTAATGGAAACACCAAAGCCCTGTAGGTGTCTTGTTCTAGCACCCATGCAAAGTTCCAAACACTCCATCTGTTTTTAGAGAGAAAAGTGTAAGAAGACTCATGCTCCACAGTATTGTAGATAATTTTTCTTTTTTTCCAAACAATATACTTTTTTTCTGTATTTTTCAAAATTTCTTTATTCCTCAAATTTTAATATGTCCAATATATTGCCATTGTGGAAAGAAATCAATCTAATTAACTTAAATCTAACCTTAACATAAACTCAAAAAAATATTTGGAGACTATACCAAGCAAATACATTTTTTTAAATATATATTTTTTATTTTTTAGAGAAGGGAAGGAGAGAAACATCAATGGGTGGTTGTTTCTCATGTGCCCCAAAATGGGGACCTGGCCTGCAACTTAGGCATGTGCCCTAAGCTGGTAATTGAACCGGGAACCGTTTGATTCACAGGCCAGCATTCAACCACTGAACTACTCCAACCAGGGCCAGAGAAAAAATATTTTTAAAGGGAGCAGTAAACCAGATGAAATTAAATCAGACCCTAGTCCAGAGCAGTTCTTTCATCCTCACCAGTCATCTCTGACCATTGTCAAGTTCCTTTTATTTTCTTTCTTTTTTTGTTTTATTGTTTATAGCTGTTACAGCTATTGTAATTACTTTCCCCTTCACCCCCCTCTGCCAATTGCAACCTCCACTTGCATAGGCAATTTCCACCTTGCTGTCCATGTCCATGGGTCCTTCATATATGTTCCTTGACTAATCCCTTCACCTTCTTTCAAACAGTCCCCACCTCTGTGTTCCCCTCTCACTATTGTCAGTCTATTCAATGATTCTCCAGTTTCGTCCATGGTGTCACAAAAGGTAGGAGTTCTTTCTTTTTTTCTGCTATGAAGTATTCCATTTTGTAAATGTACTACAATTTTTAATCCACTCATGTATTGATGGGAACTAGGGCTGTTTCCAACCCTTGGCTATTGCTATGAACATAGGGGTGACTAAGTTCTTCTGAGTTGGTGTTTCAAGATTCTTAGGGTTTATTCCTAGCAGTGGAATTACTGTGTCAAAATGCAGTTCCATCTTTAGTTTTTTTGAGAAAATTCCATACTGTTTTCCACAGTGACTGCACCAGTCGGCATTCCCACCTACAGTGAACTAGGGTCCCTTTCCTCTGCATCCTCACTAGCACTTGTTTTTTGCATATGTATTAATGATGGCCATTCTGATTGGTATGAGATGATATCTCATTGTGGGTTTATGAGAGATGATATCTCATTGTGGGCTTAATTTGCATCTGTCTGATGTTTAGAGATGCTGAGCATCTTTTCATATGTCTGTGGGCCATCTGTATGCCCTCCTTGGAGAAATGTCTATTCGGGTCACTTGTCCATTTTTAATTGAGTTGTATGTCTTCTTGCTGTGAAAGCATATCAGTTATTTCTATATTTTGGAGACTAAGTCCTTATCAAGTGTAACAGGGGTAAATACGCTCTTCCATACAATCAGTTCCATTTTCAATTTGATGATGGTTCTTTTAACTGTACAGAAGCTTTTTAATTTGATGTAGTCTCACTTGTATATATATTTTTTCCTTTAGTTCCCTTGACCTAAGAGATATATCAGCAAAAAATATTGCTACATAAGATATTTGAAATTTCACTACCTATGTTTTCCACTAGGATCTTTATTATATCATGACATATTTAAGTCATTTTATATATTTTGTGTTTATACCAGTGTATTTTTTACCCATTAAGTATGATGGCATGGCTTTGTCATATATGGCCTTTATTGTGTTTAGGTATATTCCCTCTACTCCCACTTTGCTGAAAGTTTTGATCATAAATGGGTGCTGGATTTTATCAAAAGCTTTTTCTTCATCCATTGATATGATCATGTGGTTTTTACCCTTCATATTGTCTCTGTGTTGAATCACATTTATTGATTTTCAAATGTCAGTCCAACCTTGCATTCTCATAATAAATCCTATTTGATTATGGCATATGATTTTTTTATGCATTGCTGTATTTGCTTTTCAATATGTTTTGGTGATTTTAACATATGTATTCATCAGGGATATAGGCCTATAATTTTGTTTCTTTGTAGTGTTTTTATCTGCCTTTGTAATTAAGAAAATTCTGGTCTCATCAAATGAGTTTGGGAGTCTTCCTTCCTCTTGAATGTTATGAAGTAGTGTTAGTTCTTGAGAAGGAGAGGTGTTAGTTCTTCTTGTAATGTTTGATAAAATTCACCTGTGGCTTTTGTTTTGGGAAGTGTTTTGATTACTGCTTCAATTTCATTATGTGTAATTTGTCTATTCAGATTCTCTGACTCTTCCTGATTTATTTTTGGGAGATTGTATGTTTCTAAGCATTGATCCATTTCATTCAGTTTGTCATACTTATTGATATATAATTGCTCATAATATTTTCTTACAACCCTTTGTATTTCTTTGGTGTCAGTGTTTATTTCTGATTTTATTTCTGATTTTATTTATTTGGGTCCTTTCTCTTTTTTTATTGATGAGTCTGGTTAAAGGTTTGTCAATCTTGTTTATCTTCTCAAAGAACCAGGTCTTGGATTCATTCATCTTTTGTCTCAATTTTTGAGACTCTATTTCATTTATTTCTGCTCTAATACTTATTATTTCCTTCCTTCTACTCACTTGGGGCTTTGTTTGTTTTTTCTAGTTCCTTTAAGTGTAAAGTTAGATCATTTATTTGTACTTTTTCTTGTTTTTTTTTTTTTTTTTTGAGATAGACTTGTAATGCTTTGAATTTCCCTATTAGGACTGCTTTCTTTGTGTCCTGCAGATTTTGGATTGTTGTGTCCTCATTTTCACTTGTTTCAAAGTATCTTTTGATTTTTTTCCTTGATCTCATTGTTAACCCATGCATTGTTTAATAACATGTCATTTAGTTTCCATGTCTTTACATGTTTTTCATTGTTCTTCTTGTGACTGATTTCTAGTTTCATAGCATTGTGAGAAGATGCTTGATATGATTTCAATCTTTTTAAATTGATTGAGACTGTTTTTGTCCTAACATGTGGTCCATCCTAGAAAACATTCCATATGCATTTTGAATGTATGCATATTCTGCTGACTAAGTGTGAAATGCTCTGAAGATATCAGTTAAAACCATTTGATCTAGTGTGTCATTTAGGGCTGTTGTCTCCTCGATTTTCTGTCTGGAAGATCTATCCATGAAGACAATAGGGTGTTAAAATCTCCGACTATGCTGTATTTCTGTTTATCTCTCCCTGTATGTCCATCAAGATTTGCTTTCCACATTTAGGTGCTCTTATGTTGGGTGCATAAAGATTTACTAGGATTATATTCTTTTGTTGGATTGTTTCCTTTATCATTATGTAGTATCCTTCTTACATTTTAGTTGTAATTCTAGATTCGTCCTGGGAGGAGTTTAGTGTAGCTTCCACTTGCTCCTCCACCATTTTGGATCCCTATGGAGTCACTTTCCAGTCAAGCCATACAATCTCTCTGGGATATAGTGTCCTCATTTATTAAGTAAATGTATAGAGCTAAATGTTCTCTGCAAATCTCTTTTGTGAGTAAATGATTCTAAAAAAATTAATTTGATGTCTCTTTTCTTTCAGTGTATATTTGGCATTTCCTTTGTATAAAACCATTCATACATTATTTTTATTTAAAAAAGTGTTGGGGAAGGAAGGAACACTTTGGTGTTTTTGAATTATAGCAGGGGGCAGATGCACAATATATTATTTGAATAATATAACTATATTATATTATTCAATTATTTTAATTGAATTATAATAAATATAATATAAATAATATTAACTGTTAATCCCTGTTACTGTAAATATGACCTTAATTGTAAATTAGATTTTTGCAAATATCAATTTAAGATGAGGTCATTCAAGGTGGGCCCTAATACAGTTTCACTGGTGCCCATATAAGAAAACAATATTTGAATATAGAGACAGATGTGCAGAGGGAGAATTGAGGAAGAGATTGGAGTGTTGCATCTGCAAGTCACGGAACACTGAGGTTGCTCAAGAAGAGCCAGAAACTAAAAAATGCTCATCAGAGAAAGCACAGCTCTGTTTATACCTTGATTTTGGTCTTCTAGCCTGGAGAACTGTAAAGGAATAATTTTCTGTTGTTTTAAGCCACCCAGTTTGTGGTATATTGTTACAACAGCTCTGGGAAACAAATAAACTCACCAGTTATTATTATTTTCAGGTTTGCTTCAAAAAGAATCACAGAGAAAAGAAATAGAGACACAGCTAGTTCCTGTATGGAAGTGTAGATGGCATATTATTTATGTGACTCTGTGAAGAGCATTGCATTAGTTTCCTGTGGCTGCTGTAACGAATCACCAAAAAATGTGGTAGATTAAAACAAGAGACTTTGTTTTTTCTTTCAGAGTTGTGGAGACCAGATGTCCAAAATCAAAATTCAGCAGAACTGTATTACCCTCTGGAGCTTCATTCAACTTCTGGCGATGCCAGCATTCCTTGATTTATGGACACATTGCCTCCTCCTCTAACATCTATCTGTCATATCTCCTCTGACTCATTGTTATTTGTCATTGAACCCACCTGGATAATCCAGCATAAACTGTTTCTCTCAAAACTCTTAACTTATTTACACATTTTGCCATGTATGTTAAGATCTACTATTTTAAGATATAAAGTGATGCTCACAAGCTCTTGAGCTTAGAATATGGACATATCATTTTTGAGACTACAGTTCAATCCAAACAATTTTTCCCTTTATTTCAAGTAAAACAAAATTATTTCCTCTTTAAAATTTCATTCTATTATCTAGAATTTCCAGTTAGATCTTGAAAAGCAGTGCTGAGACATTCTTGCCTTGTATATGACCACAGTCAGAATGCTTCAAGTTCCTTGCCATTAAATATGATGTTGGCTGAACTTCTTTTTATAAGGTATTTATCATGTTGGGGAAATTTTCCTTTATTATAGTTTACTGATAATTATTTTTTATTATGAAAGGACATTGGATTTTTGTCAATGCTTTTTGGCATCTGTTCAATAATCTTATAATTTTTCTTTTATAGCCTATTGATGTAATATAATATATTTATTAATTTTTGAATGTTAAACTTATTTGTTGGGATAAATTCCACTTGGTCATGGATTATAATTTTTTATACATTGTTGGATTAAATTTGCTAATAATTTATAAATTTTTATATCTATTTTCATGGGAGATATTGATCTTTGGTTTTCTTTTTTTTGGAATATTTTGTCTCTTTTGGTATTAGAATAATGCTGGTCTCATAGAATGAGTTAGGAACTATTTCTTCTACTTATATCTTTTGAAAGAGATAATAGAGAGTTGGTATAATTTTATTGTTAACTATTTGGTAAAATTCACCAGTGAATTTATTTGGGTCTGCTGCTTTCTGATTGGAAGATTATTAGTTATTAATTAAATTTCTTTAATAGATATAAGCCTATTTATATGATTTAATATTTCCTCCATAAATTTTGGCAGTTTATGTCTTTCAATGAATTGGTTCATTTTATCCACTATTTCATTTTTGTGAGCATAGAGGTGTGCATATATTTTATTATCATTTTAATGTTCAGGGGATCTATATTGATTTTCTTTCACTCTTCTCTTTCACTCCTGTTATAAATAATTTGTGTCCTCTTTTTTTCTTTGCTAACCTGGTTAGAGGTTTATTAATATTACTGCTTTTTTTTTTTTTTTCAAAAAACAGGTTTGGTTTTATTAGTTTTTTAATGGCTGTCCTAACCATGTAATTTTCAAACACCATAATTTTTTTCTTAGACTATATGGATAATTATGTAATTATCATTTATAGTAAATAATTTAAAATATTATATATACATACATGATTATTTTTAAGCATATGTTATTGATTTTAATTTCCAATCATGTAAAATAGATAATGTTTCAGTGATACTTTTGACAAAAGTATATCCACCCAGTTAAAACTCCAGAGGCCAGGCAGTGGCCATTGTCCTCTATCTGAACCTTCCCCAACACAAAAGCACAGAGTGGCAACACCATTACTGAGACACCATCAAGCCGGTTCACATGGGTTACCTTGCCCTGGTGATTACCTAAGGCTGTCCTCCATCCAACTTACCAAGTGTGTTTTTCTACAATAGGCCACACTACTAAGATAGGAAGTCAAGCAACTCTACCTAATACATAGAAACAAACACAGGGAGGCTGTCAAATGGAGTAGAACAAAGAAATATGGCCCAAATAAAAGAACAGAACAGAACTCCAGAAAAAGAAATAAATATGATCCAAATAAAAGAACATAAAAGAACTCCAGAAAAATAAATAAATAAAATGGAGATAAGCAATGTATCAGATGCACAGTTCAAAGCACTGGTTATTAGGATGCTCAAGGAACCCACTGGGTACTTCAACGACATAAAAAAAGACCTGGCATAAATGAAGGTTACAATAAATGAAATAAAGAGAAATTTACAGGGAATCAAAAGTGGAGTGGATGAAGCTGAGCATTAAATTAATGGTTTGAAAACATGGACAAAGCCAAAGGGGATAAGATTGGAAGTGGGAGGTAGGGATGGATGGGGCAGAGGGAAGTAGTGGGGGGAGGAAGACAACTGTACGTGAATAATAATAAAAAATATTAAAAAAATTAAAAAGTGGAGAAAAAAGATAAATACATAGACTGTCTTAAAATAATGTAATGTATATTTGTTCCTTTCAGTGAGATTTTACAAATAAATAAATAAGTATAAATGGAGAAAATATTTGGAATATGAAGAAGAAAATAAATATTTCAATAAGAATATCAAGAAGAAAAAAGAATCCAGAAAAATGAGGATAGGCTAAGGAGCCTCTGGGACAACTGAAAACGTACCAACATTTGAATCATAGAGGTGCAGGAAGAAGAGACAGAGCAACGAACTCAAAACTTATTTGAAAAAACGATGAAATAGGTTTCTTTAATTTGGTGATGGAAATAGACATGCAAATCCAGGAAGCACAGAGAGCCCCAAATAAGATGGACCCAAAAAGGACCACACCACGACACATCATAATTAAAATGCCAAAAGTTAAAGATAAAGGATCTTAAAAACAGCAAGAGAAAAGCAGAGTTACCTACAAAGGAGTTCCCACAAGACTGTCAGCTGATTTCTCAAAAGAAACTTTGCAGACAAGAAGGAACTGGCAAGAAGTATTCAAAGTGATGAAAAATAAGGACCTGAAACCAAGATTACTCTATCCAGCAAAGCTATCATTTAGAATGGAAGGGCAGATAAAGTGATTTCCAGATAAGGTCAAGTTAAAGGAGTTCATCACCACCAAGCCATTACTATATGAAATATTAAAGGGACTTATCTAAGAAAAAGAAGATCAAACTATGAACATTAAAATGGCAACACCAACTACCAACAATTGAATCTGAAAAACAAACTAAGCAAATAAGCATAACACAAACAGAATCATAGATATGGGGATCACTTGGAGGGTAATCAGCTGGGAGGAAGAAGGGGGAGAACAGGAAAAGTTGCAGAGATTAAAAAGTACAAATTGGTAGGTACAGAGTAGACTGGGGTATGTTAAGAACAGTATAGGAGAAGGAAAAGAATTTATATGCATGACTCATGGACATGAACTAAGAAGGGAGGGGAATTGCCAGAAGGCATGGGGGGTACATCATGGAGGAGTGAAAGGGGGAAAATTCGGACAACTATAATAATATAACCAGTAAAATATAATAAAAAACATAAAAATTCTAACAAAACATGGTCAGTAAAATATCTGGCACTTTTCTTAGCAATATTTTTTTTCTGATATATTTTCTCAAGCTAGAGATAAAACAAATAATGAAATGATACTACATCAAGTCAGAAATGTTATGCACAACAAAGGAAACCATTAAAAAAATGAAAAACAACCTACAGAATGGAAGAAAATATCCACCAATGATGTACTTGATAACAAGTTAGTATCCCAAATTTATAAAGGTCCTATACAACTCAACACAAGAAAAGCAAACAATTCACTAAAAAAATGGGCTAAGGAACTAAATAGACATTTCTCCAAAGAAAACATACAGATGGCCAATAGACATGTGAAAAGTTGCTCAACGTCAATAATCACCAGAGAAATACAAATTCATAACATAATGAAATATCACCCCACACCTTTGAGTGGTTATCATCAATAAATCAACAAACAACCAATGTTGACAAGGATGTGGAGAGGAGAAGGGAACTCTTATGCACTGTTGATGGGAATGCTGATTGGTCCAGCCACTATGGAAAATAATATGGAGGGTTCTCAAATAATTAAAAACAGAACTGCCTTATGACCCAACAGTTTCTCTTCTGAGTGCATATTCAAGAAAAGCCAAAACACTAATTCAGAAGATTATATGTGCCCTTATTTTTATTGTAGCATTATTTACAATAGGCAATCTATGGAAGCAACACTGTAGGTGAGTGGATACAGAAATCTGTGGTAGATATATCTAAAAATTTGCGGCAACGGAATATTACTCAGCCATACAAAAAAATGAAATCTTGCAATTTAGACACCATAGATGGACCTACAGGGTATTATGATTACTGAAATAGATCAGAGAAAGAAATACCACAATATGATTTCACTTATATGTGGATTTTAAATAACAACATAAATGAAGAAACAAAACAGAAACAGACTCATAGATATAGATTGATGGTTGCCAGAGGGAGGGGGCTTGGGGGACTCAGTGAAAAAGGTGAAGGTATTAAGAAATACAAACTGGTAGTTACAAAGTAGTCATAGGGATATAAAGTACAGCATAGGGATTACAGTGAATAATGTCATAATAACTATATATGGTGTCAGGTGGGTACTAGAATTATGAGGGGAACATTTTGTAAAGTATGATTGCCTAGCCAGTAAACTAATACAAAATGATATTGAATGTAAACTGTAATTGGAAATAGTTAAATAAGTAAATAAATAAAATATTACTTGAAAAAAGGTGTGACTTTTTAGTTGGTCATACCTTTCTTCTTTACTACTTGTTTTGTTTTCCTCTTCCTGAGCTTCTTTTTTTTTTTTAATGTTTGTTATTCTGAATATTTGGGTGAAATTTTAATTATATAATGAATGTTTCCTATCTAGAAAGTTCTTCCAAGTCATACTGAATTTCAATACTAACACAAAAACTTAAGTAATAAAAATAAGCATGTAACCATTAATATGTATAATACTTTATAATAGCTAAAACATTTCCTTCTCTGTTTGCTCATTTTGCTTTTGCTGTATGAATAAAAAGCAACTAATTCATTTGGAAGCATGAAGAAGTGAATGTAACTCTCCTTTTGAAATGTTAATAAAAAAGAGCAAAATTCTAAAATGGAGTAAGTAGACTAGAAATCATCTTGAAGTCCTTCAGAATTTGGTTTGTATCACTATTGAAATTTTTGTCAAATTTTCAGATATTGTTTAAATTTTTTATTTTTTAAATTATTTTATTGTTCAAGTACAGTTGTCAGCATTTACCTTGACCACTTCCCCCCACCCCAGCCATCCCCACCCCCTTCCCCTGCTTCCACGTCCCCATGGTTTTGTCCATGTGTCCTTTATAGTTGTTTCTGAAAACCCTTCCCCACTCCCCCCTCCATTATCACCTCCCACCTCTCCTCTAGTTACTGTCAGATTATTCTTAATTTCAATGTCTCTGGTTATATTTTGCTTGTTTCTTTGTTTTCTTGATTAGGTTCCACTTAAAGGTGAGATCATATGGCATTTGTACCTCACCACCTGGCTTACTTCACTTAGCGTAGTGCTCTCTGGTTCCATTCATGCTGTCGCAAAGTGTAGGAGCATTTTCTTTCTGCTGTGTAATATTTCATTGTGTAAGTGGTGAGAATGGCCATTATAAACAAATCAACAAACAACAAGTGTTGGATGTGGAGAAAAGGGAACCCTAGTGCACTCACTGTTGGTAGGAATGCAGACTGGTGCAGCCACTGTGGAAAACAGTATGGAATTTCCTCAGAAAGCTAAAAATGGAACTGCCTTTTGACCAGGCAATTCCACTGCTGGTAAATCGTAAGGACCCTGAAACACCAATCCAAAAGAACCTATGTACCCCAGTATTCACAGTAGCACAATTTACAATAGCCAAGTGCTGGAAGCAACCTAAGTGCCCATCAGTAAGTGAATGGATCAGAAAAAGTTTTGTGTTTTGGAAGTGAAAATAACAATACATACCTCAGCAGGTAACTAAGAGGAATTATTAAATAATATGTATTCAGTTTATGGCATGAAATGGTTATTGACAAATAATTGATGCTATATTTATTTTTATTAGCAATGATATTGCTGATAATAGTAGTGGTAGTAGTAATATCATGGGAAACTACCAAAATAAATTGTAAATGGCTTTAAGTTACTCTAATAATGACATTTGAATATCAGCAAGCTGGGTGTTTTGTTATTTACAAAATTTTAAATATAAGCACGTCTACAAAGAGGGGATTGTCTGTTTTGAAGAGCAGTTGGTAAACTGATCATTTCTTATCTCCCTTCTAATTGCTTTGAATTTTCTCCTGGAGAAAACATCTTTTGCAGAAGAATGAATAATAGAAAAGTCTTTCTTCTATCAGAGCTAGATATAAGGGAAGTGAAGTCAGAAAAAAAAAATAATGAAGCAATTTGGCTTTATAAAAAAGGGTATTATAAAAGATAAAATTTCAACAAAATTAAACAGATGAGGAAAGCTTATTCAAGGCTTTTGCAATGAGGAACAGAGGCCAAAACTCAGTATTAGCTCAACTCTGCTGGAACACACAGAAGGATTTTTAGGAGTCAGAGTGCAGGGGAGAATGCAGTCTGTCTGAGTTTGCTAATTGGCTTTAACCAAAGGAAAAGTAAATTTTCTTGTATACTTGTAACAGGAGATGGTTTTATAACTTAGAACAAGGTACCTTGGATGCCAGGCTCCTGCATTTTATAGACACTGAGAGACTGAGTCCTCTCTTGTTTATTTTTCAGAGATGGCTCCCAGGTGACTGAGAAAAATATTTCTTGTTGGTAAACTGTAAGGAAAGTTGAAAAGATTAACATACAGCTGAAAATGACAGAGAAAAAATTGACAAGTTGTTTTTGTTTGGTTTTGTGTTTTGGGTAAATGCTCTTAAAATAAGTAAGATCAGGAGCTAGAGTTAAAAAGAAAACTGTTTAAAGGAAGAAAAAATTGGGACAACTGAAATAGCATAATCAATATACTTAAAAAATAAAATAAAAAATAAAATTTAGTCATATTGGAGGGAACATAAGACCTCTTGGTCAATATCTTTAGCCTCCCTTGACATAAAACATTGCTTAAATATCAGTAATAATCATGTTTTTTTTAAAAAAGAAGACATTATTTACTAGTGGATTATACCTACAATATTTACTATGCATAGTTTCTAAAGTGCTTCCAAGCCATTTGAAGTCATTTTATAATGAAAAATTAGTTTGTATTAAAAATTCATAAATGAAGTAAATTTTCATCCTAGATATTTTTCCAGTTTTATTGCAACATATTTGACATATAAAATGTATACATTTTAAGTACAGCACACATTGAATTCATAGATGTATACACATTGTAAAGTGATTGCCACAATAGTTTATTTAATATCAACTACCTCACCTACTTAATATTATTTTTCCTTATGATGAAAACTTTGAAGATTTATTCTCTTAGGAACTTAAAATATACAATATAGTAATGTTAAATACAGTCATCATGTTGTATATTATAACTCCAGAACATGCTTAACTTAGAAGTAGATGTTTGTACCTTTTGACCACTCTCTTTTCAATATCTCATTCCCCTACTTCCTGCCTATGGCAACTCTCAATGTTCTCCATTTTAATGAGCTTTATTTTTTTAGATTAAACATGTGTGGTTATAGAGTATTTTTCTCTCTGTCTTATGTCATTTAGCATAATGTCCTCAAAGTCATCAATGTTGTAACGAATAACAGGATTTCCTTGTTGTTGTTGTTGTTTTTCAGAATATTTGTATGTTGATTTTATATCCAGCACTTTACTAAATTCATTATTTAGGTCTAACAGTTTTGTCATGTCTTTAGGGTTTTCTATATATAAAATCAAGTCAAATGCAAATAGAGATAATTTTATTTCTTCCTTTCTAATTATGATTACTTTTCTGTATTTTTTATATCCTAATTGCTTTGTAGTATGGGCCCCAGAGTTGCCTGGATTCTCTGATCAGGCTCTCCAGTTAGGCAGAACTGGGTCCTATAATCAGCCTCAGCAGGGTGCAGAAACGACCCCAAGGCCAGTGTGGCTGACTGTTTGGAGATCTCAATCAGGCAAAATTATGCACCAGTTCCCTGGCCAGATAGCTCCACTGGTTTTACTCTGCAAATGGGCAGAGCCAGTGGCTGGGCTCTGTCGTCTTGTGCCACACTGTAAGCAAGGCTGTAAGATGAGCTAAACAGCCTCCTTGGTGCTCTGATTAGTTTCCCTGGTAAAGGAGGGCTGGAGTTTGTACTCACATGTAGACAAGGCTATCAATCAGTTTTCTTACCCACACAGGGCAACAAAACAGACTCTACGGCCAGCAGTGCAACTCACTGTTTGGGGTCCCAAATCAGACCGAACTGTGCACTGAGTTTTCTGGTTAGTGGAGGCTATCATTTTTTCTTTGCACATGGGCAAAATTCACTGGTTGGGATTTCTACTTAAGTACCACTCTGAATAGAAATTCAGTCTGCCAAGATGAAAGTGTTAGCTGCTATAAGTCCCATCCCCTTCTATAACACAAACTGATATGCAGATTTCCCCCCTCAATCCCTGTGAGGCCAGACCAGAGTAGGTCTCTTGGAGAGACCCCACAATACTGGGGAAGGTAGATGTCCACCTCGGGCTCTCTCTTGCTGGAATAACCATAGGCCCAGGGAGCCCCTCTTGGTGTGGAGCTACATCGGCCTGGGGAAGGGTGATGTGATCAGAGAGTGGCTGCTCCTCTTATTCCTTAATGCTGTCACCCTTGATCTCTGTACTCCACAGGGCACTTCAGTTTCACCTCCTTAGTCTCTTCTAAGATCTTCACAATGATGTCAATGGATACTGCTAGTTGACCTAATAAGGGTGCCTGAAGTCAGAGATGACCTATATATCACCATCTTTTTTTATTGCTGTTCAAGTACATTTGTCTCCATTTTCCCCCCACCACTATCCCCACCCCAGTCATCCCCACCTCCCACCTTAATAATGCCACTCCAAGATATTATTTCCAAGCATAAAACATAGCTCCAGTTTTTTAAAAAATGGAAATTAAATGAGCAAACCTAGATTTGTTCTGTAGATTTCTCAGTCTAATTTTTTTTCAGTTCTTACATTTAGATAAGTATCATAAACATGCTTGTATCTACAGGTAACTTTGTGAACTAAAAAGTGAATATGGCTAGCAGTGACTCACTTCAGCTTTCACTGGAGAAATCATCTCACTGTAAACACACTTTACTGGGCTCAAATGAACTCAATTTGTGGGATATAAATTTAACTTTTATAACAACTTTTGGCCTATAAGTTACCTCATCATAAGAATAACAATTTTCTGATTCAAATAAAACTTTTCAGAGGCATATGAAAGTAGTCAGAAAGCTTATGTGGATCAGATAAACTTCATCAAATAATATTTTGAGACAGCTAAAGCATAGAATCATAAATACATATATATATATATACACATCCAATTTACTTTGAAATAAAGATAGTTATCAAAATTAAAGAAAAAAGACTCATTGTTTTGAGAATTTTTTGATATTCTCGGAACTCTAAATGTCCTAGTATGTTTCCATTTTTGCCATGTGTATATTTTCAGCAGCAAAAAAAATCATTTAACACAAAAACTGGTTGGAAAACTCTGACACTTATTCTAGGAATTAGCTACTAGGACAGCTATTTTTAAAGAAAAATGATGGATTTGAAGGTTTTCTCCTGAATGGTAAATCTATTAAACCATTGTTTGAAGTGTTTTCATTAAAATTGCTTCAATGTTGAAGGAAATAAAACATTGTTCAAAACACACCATTTAGAATGTTCTATTTTTATTTTCTTTATCACATGGTCAAAGTGAAAATATATTGTACCTTAACTTCTTAACTGTTCTGCTTTCTTATATTATTCACGGGCATACACATATTCGTGAGTGAGGACTGAACTTTAGTTTGACTTGCCTTTCTGTCTTTCTACTGAGAAGAAACAGGTATTGATGATAAGATGCAGGGGGGTTTTAATGTCACTTAATTGGCCAGAGCTAGCTTCAAAGTTGGAGGAAACAAATGGAAAGGAGAAGCTGATGACTTACTTCACATCTATCTATACCATCCTGTGAATGCTGGTATATAGAAAATAATGGATTAAAACTAAAGTATTTGTAATATAACCTTTCGGTAGGCTTCTTATGTGGCTTTAAAAAATATCTGGAGTAAAGGAAATAATAAGATAATCTTTTGCTAACATATTCACTATCTCTCTGAAACTAAAGCAAGCTGCAAATTATATTATAGCCAGTCTCAAAACACTAAATTTAGAAAATGACTAGTTTGTCATATAAATCCAATGAACCTAAGCATCTTTCATTGAATGGAACTAAAGAGGATACTGAGTATAGCATACTCAGAATAACTGAGTACATAGTGGTGATAGAATGAAATTGTCTGAGATATCTGTTTTGTTTACATATTTTTCCAACAATTTATTAGTGATTTGCATTTAAGATGGGACTTTGAATACTAGGGGAAGTGTAGCCCTTTTATAGGGAACTGTATTTTTCTTTGCATGAGATTGAAAATAGAGGGGATTATTTTCACAATTATCCATTTCACAACTCAGTCAATACAGGCAAAAAAACAAACACATGCAGCAAAGTTATTTAAAGGGAAAATTGCTATTGATTCACTGAAAGTTTTAATGAAGTGCCTTTCCAATCAAGTAAAATTACTATGTTCTGTCCAATAAAACAATTTCAAATTACTTAATTTATTGGCATCTCTTAGAGATATTATGGGTTTGTTTCCAGATCTCCACAATAAAGTAAATATTGCAAAAAGCAAGTCACTCTTTCTTTGTTTCCAATGCATATAAAAGTTATGTTTATACTGTACTATAGTCAATTAAGTGTACAGCAGTATTATGTCTAAAAAATGTACATACATTAATTTAAAAGTACTTAATAAAAATGCTAACTGTCATTTGAGCCTATTAGAAAAATGGTACCAATAAAGTAGCTGGATGCAGGGTTACCACAAACTGTTAGTCTGGAAAACACACAGTATCTCCCAATGTAATAAAGCAAAGCACAATTAAACAAGGTACGCTTCTAGTAATTTAATAGTAGACTTATTTAATTACATTCCCATGTACCCAAATCTGAGATAAAGTATAGCTTGAGAAAGTACCGAGGAGATCACCAGCTCATAAGCTGAACACATAGCCTATAAGCAGTAAGAAGAATATTGAGGGTGTTCAAAGGCAAATGGTGACACAACCAACATCAGCTCTTACTTTTTCTTAGGGGCTTATGATGCACATGATAAGAAAGCAATATGACTTCAAAATTTTTGTTACCTGAAATATATTTCTTTTGGAAACAATTGTGTTTTTTTGTTTTGCTTTTTATATTTTGATGCTATGTTTTGCTGGTCACGTCTTTTTTTAAATGAGAGAAGAAATCTTGGTCTGGAGGTCACTGCATAAAAAAAAAACACAGGGCAAAGAGATGCAGTATCATATGAGAAAATCATGCTCCCTGCAACTCAGTAACAGAAAGTTAATGCAGTTTCCCAGATTCTTCTTAAATTTTTTACATTAATCAGCATAGTATATGGTCTAGCCTATGAAAAATATTCTATTTTAGTAGGTTCAAAATAAAGTTTTCAGATGTATTCATTTTTAATATGCTCTCAGTTGTGTAAAATCCATAAGCCAGGCTTTCCCTTTTTTCAAATATATTTAATATTTGTTCTCTACCATTGTCAATAACACAAGAATACTTAATATCATTTTGAACTGCATATAAATGCACAGAGTGTAACTGCAAATACTCTTTCTGTATGTGTTTTTTTCCTTAAATCTTCCTTTAATTCACTACCATAGGCAAAAAAACACATCCTAGTAAAAAAATAATAGCTTCTGTATGTTGAAAAGATGAATGTATACAGGACGATATTAATTACTCTTCATGGTAATTATACAAGAAAAAAATGTATGAAACAAAGACCTTTCAACAAATAAGATTATTGTGTATTCCTCTCACTCCTATGTATATTAGTGTATTAAATAACTTTATGTCACAGTGAAATTCATTCAGTTGCCTAAAGGATAATAGAGAGTTTTAGCAATTAGTTAAAAATTGACTCAGTTTCAAAACTGTAGCCATTAATGCAATTATGCAAAATTAGCTATAAAATAAACCAACTGCTCAAAAATAAATGAAAAAGACTCTCATCAACAGATAGAAAGTTAGTGATCACTGTTAACTTTGACAGAAGACAATGTATAACACCCAAGGGGATGTGACTACTGCTCCGGAATGTCAGCCTTTTTGGCATTTTCTCTTTATGAACAATTTTCAAAAGTAACTACCTTACTAGAATGTATTCAACAAATATTTAATGTTTACTCTGTAGATGAAAAATCATGATGAGATGTAGCTGTGTATTTCTCAATATTATGAATGATAAAATAAAAGTCTAACCAAATTCTAGTTTAAGGCATTTCAAAGATTTCCTTAATAACATTTATTTGCTGAACATTAGAGTGGCCCAGTGAAAACATATTTTATTGATCTTGGCCCTGTGTCTAAGTTTTAATAGGTTGGAAGGGTTATAATTTTGCTAATGCCAATCACAGAGGCAACCAAGCTGCCACCTCAATAACTCGTTGCTTTTACTGCAAATCTTATTTGCATGCTGACTCGGTGTGAAGTAAAAGAAGAACGCTTTGACTTTGAGGACATTGTATTTGATATGAACATCTTTTTTCAAGATAACTGCATTTTTGAAAGGTGAGTACAAACTGAAAAAGACTGGACTAGTAAAAATAATATCGGCACTTTTTATATACTGGCTGAAAAGGTAATATATGGTAGGAAAATGGGGGAAAAATTGCCCAATAAGTAAATTGGGCCAATTTTATTCCCTGAAAATTAAATTGCAATGAGTCTTATTAAGACAAAATAAAAGTTATATATTCACCTTATAATCTAAGGTAAATATTATTATAAACTGGATAATTATCTCAGAGAATGAAGATGTTGGGATAAAGTCTTTCAATGTCATCACTGCTACTGTCAGTGCATGTTTGACATCTCGCATTTGGA
This sequence comes from Tonatia bakeri, assembly GCA_004024845.1. Lineage (NCBI taxonomy): Eukaryota > Metazoa > Chordata > Mammalia > Chiroptera > Phyllostomidae > Tonatia > Tonatia bakeri. The sequence goes on from PVIA01006199.1 coordinate 74,977, forward strand.
GTGTTATTTGCAAGTGTCCCAACTGATCACTCAAAAAACAAAATCTAATTATTAAATACTTTGCTTTTCATTACTAACCGAGTCAGTTAAAGCAATGAATAATTCAATACCTGGCATGTGTCCCTCTCCCACTAAATACATACCTTGCTGCATATTGCCACCCCATTCCATGCCCATTGTAAGTCATACCCATTTTGGACATGTAATTCTGGACATAAATTCTGAAGCATCCTGTTGTATATATAGCCTTGTGATTTTTTTCACATTATTTTATTAGGTTGGAGTATATCCACATTCTTGTTTTCATATAAAGCCCCTCTCAAATTTCAGTGTTGAGCTCCGGCATACAACTTCCATGATGCTTTTTGTGTCCACATGGGCAGAATTTAGCACTCTCTTCTTTGACTTTTACTATATGTGGTTTACATTTTCATCTTAGCATTAATGACACCATAAATTTAAAAGAGCATTTTCTTCTACTAGTCTGATTTCTTCTGCAGATTTGGATTACATTTAATTTTCATTGTTATTCATGATATATAACATAAACTAGATCCTTAATAAAAACAATAAATGGATTACATTGAGCTAAATACTACAAGAGAAATAAAGAAGGGAGGTGTTCCAGATTTTAGGAAATAAGAAAGGGGCTGATTAGCACATTATATTTTCTCTATGAAAAAAAAGTGAAAATAATTTTTAGATCCTCTTTATGTTTTAGGATGGTTCACCAGAATGATTCACAAAGAATGTTGAGCCTTGGAATAAATTCTGTGTATTTAGTTACAACTTTCCTATCTCTATATCATATTTGGGGATGTGAGAACAAGTACAGCATGTATTAGTGAAAACTCTAAAATGTCCTTTACATTCCCATAGGCAAATTATAGTCAAGGTCCACATGACTTTATGATTCTCTTCCCTACTTCCAAGTATTCTAGACAGTTAACATCAGATTATTTTCTCCATGCCCCTTACTTTTTTTAATCATAGCAATCCTTTTGTTCATATCATATTTTTAATGATTTATAGTATAATCCTATCTCTCCAGAAAATCACTACCCATTTCCCCCTCCCCCATAATTTGTAGACTTAAGGCATTGATACCAGATATTCTGATTCAGAAGATCTCAGCCAGGGTCCATAATTGTATATTTAAATTAAAATAAATGATTTTCATATAATTCTATAATGGAATAAAAATCATGCATAAAGGCCAAAATAAAGATATATTACTTAGACATTCAATGTCCTTTGCTATCTGGCCTCAAACTAGCTGTCCCACAATATTCCCCACTGTTTTGCAGCAGAAACAACTTATGCTAATGGAGGAGGGGGAATCACACCATCATGTCTTCAAATCCTCATGTCGTTTTAGCCCCTTGGTCAACTTTTTTGTTTTTTTAGTGCCGACTGAAGAATTTGTGAAAGCAAACAAGGCGTGTTACAAACATGATTTTAGAGTCAGATAAATTCCACTTTGAATCCATATCCAGTCTTTATGAATTCTGTATTACCTCTGGGATTTTCACTTTCCTTATCTTTAACCAGTGTGGGTTAAATAAGATAATACAAATAAAGCAGCTGGTGAAGTATAAGTTTTAAATGAACATGCTTTTTCCAACTAACTAAACATATTTATAGTCTGTGTAACAACATTTTTGTGCATTAATCATCTTCAACTGTATAATTCCCTTTAAATAGAATTATAAACCGAAGGACTACTTCTTAAGGTCCCTCCAGCCATACACCTCACAGTTTTAACTAGTATGTTTCGTATAGCTAGAGAAAGTGGTCCTCCCCATATTTCCGAGGCTCAGCTATGCACAGCTACACTTGGAGACCAGTATGTTGTGCATATGGTAATCCCTCAATGTGCATGTGTTTTGGCTTTCAGACAAACAAGTAATTGCTCCTTTTTTTCTAAACATGTAATTGCTCTTGACCCATAGTAATAAGTGGTCAAAAATCTGAGAGAAAAAAAGATGGGCTTCTTTATCTTGTGTGCTTTCATCTCAGTTAACATTTTATATTTAGAAGATGACATCTTCCCCAGTCTGTTCCCAGAGTTTATTGCTAAACCAGGCAGGAAAATTAATGATGGAGGACAAAGGGCTTTGGGTTATTTAGGAAATAAGTGACTCATAAGAGACTTGGGAATATGACAAATGTCTTTTGAAGCAGCACTGGTACCCGTCAGCATAGTGGTGGACATGTCCATTCACATCTTACAGGACACATTTGAAATGATTATGCACTTGCCTTTGACACTGTGATAGTACAGTGACATGGAAGGGTTATATTTTATTTTGTTTGACTGTCACCTTCATGTTTGCTTACTATGGGTCAATGATGAACCAATGTGTTGATTGTTGGGAAGCAGATGTTAATAAAGACAGAGTCAGTTAACATTGTCACTTTTTGAGTTTCCACTTGGATAGTCTGATGTTCAGTTGTCATTCTGGTATCAGGGTACACACCAAGAAATGCATTAGTTTAATTTAACTTTTTATTTTGATTGTGTGAGGATAAAAATTGTCTATGACCATAATCTTAATTCTCATTGCTTAAAGTCAAACTTGAATCTACTTCTTCCTAAAGAAATCTTATAAGTAGTCTTTGTGTTAAAATAATTATTTTAGATATCAGCATTCCTGTTTGCAAAGAGAACTTAGGTCTTGCTCTAAATACATTTTTCTTAGTGAGAGTTTGGGTTTCCTCTCCTGTCCCTAATTCTAACACTCCTACATTGCAAGGATAATTAATTTAACCAATTCTTTAAAAGTAAAAGAACAAACACTTTTTGGTTTATTATTTGCTTGAAATTTTAAACCTTTAAAGACATGTGATGGTAATTTTAAAATTGAATCTGGATTAATGGGACCACTTAAAAATGGAATTATGCATTTTAAATGTGTGGCAAGGTTCTTATCAGTGAAGCTTGCATTTAATATTGATTTGTGTGGAAGCAAAAATGCTGAAAACAGTTGGTTGGCCTTTGGCTCTTTCTACTACAAGTGTAGTCTATACTAATGGCTCAGTGTGTGTCTCTTTTGGAGATGAATCTGAGCAGAAATTTAATTTAAAAAATGAACAGGACTAGAAAGCAATTTTGCAAGGAGAGATGGTGAGAAATAAGCTTGTCAGCTATTTATTCTGTTGGCCCCCATTTTGAATGAAATTTTAATATTGTCTCTTATATAGGCTACCTACATGTAGTTTTTATTTTTCAACTACAAATGATCCATTCCATAACACCCTGACTGTGGGGGGGAACCTCTAAAAATGGGTTTATCAATAACTGTAAGTAGACTCTTTTATTATTGTACATAAACATAAATCAACATGTGACTAGACATCAGATTAAGGAGTTAAAAGACACAATGTTGGTAATTTTCAAAATACATCATATTTATTTTTGAGTTTTATTCCAAAATTCTCTTTAAAATTATGAGTTATGCCATTCAAACTGCAGAAAATGTTGAATTAACCAGAGAAGGAGAAGGTTGCTAATTAAATACAGCTAATAATTATTTCCTCTAGAGGATTTTTTAAAAGAAAAAAATTCTCACATGCTGTATTTCTAGATTAATCATCCATGGTTCTTTCATAACATATTTATGTGGGAAAACACCATATAGATTCTATTTAACTTTTTTTTTAAGTTCACTAGATTCCAGCTTTGCATATTAAAAGAGAACTAATTTCTCATACTGTTTATTTACATAAGCTAATTTTCAGAGGATTAATTATGCTTATAAGTGGTTTTGCCAATAATATTTGTACTCTGTATTAGTCATGTGCTCCAGAAAAACCTAACCAATCATAATTATATGTTGCTATATACATTTATATTAATATTTTGTTAATAATATATATTATATATGATACATATGTAAGAGATTCTTTATGAGGAATTGGCTCCCACAATTACAGAGGGTGCGAAGTCTCACAATCTGCTATCTATAAACTAAGGACTTACAAAAATTAGCGATGTAGTTCCCACCTAAGTTCGAAGGCCTGAGAACCAGAAGAAATGATGGTGTAAGTTCTAGTCCTAGGACAGGAGAAGAACAGTTTCTCAGTTTAGCAGTCAGGCAAAGAGAATGAATTCTCCCTTCCTTAGCTTTCAATGCATTGGATTTTGCCCACCCACACTGAGAGCATTTTGCTTTACTCATTCCATGGGTTGAAATGCTAATGTCACCTAGAAACATCCTCACAGAAACACACAGGTATAATGTTTAATTTAATATTTGGACACCTCATGACTCAGTCAAGTTGATACATAAAATGAATCATCTCTCACTCTCATTATTGCAGAGTTCTTGTGAGGATCAGACAGAATATGACTATGAAATATTTTCAATACTCTAATATTAATAAAATTCTAAATGTTATTCCTGTTTTCATACCTTCCCCCCTTATAACCATAGTAATATCATTTTAATTACATAAAACAAAACAGAAAAAGTATCATAGCAAATATATAAGAAAATTATATTTAAAAGGAGAAAAATAAAGAATAATTGCGTATACCAGGAAATGCACACTATCAAATTATTTACTTTCTATAAAAACCTAAGAACCCAGAAATATATCAGATTTTCCTTTCTTCTTCATCTGTACAGTGATAATCTAGTGATGCCTTTGCATGTATCAGCATTTAAATTGGATTATGAATTACGTAATGACACACTAAGATCCTGTATTATCTATTTTTATACTGCCAGTGTATGCCAGACTAATGATGTACAGTCATGGCCAGTCAGTATTTGTTTAATCAATTGTACTGGTCATTACTAAGACACCAGGATAGCACAGCATGAAGCTTTGAGCCAATTAGAAGGAGAGCTCTCTGGGAAAATAATTAGATGAAATGTTGCTTCCTTTGAGGTTAGTGTAGTACTGCTATGGTTCATCGGAGTGGAGAGAAATCTTGACTTCACACTTAGCAGGTCATCTTTGTTCAGGCATTATACACACTATACATAGGTATATGCGGTGATCCTGGTTATTACTTTACTTTGCCATTTTCTCAAAGAAATGTATATTGCCCAGCCCCCAGGAGTTTGGAGACTAAAAGTAGAAAGCTGGAAATATGAGGATGAATTAATGCAAATTTTAAAATATATTAATATTCAAATAACATGAATACATCACTTTAGTCATAGATACCATGTTTTTCTTAAACCTTTAGACAGGAAATAATTTGTAAATTCTAGATATTACAAATGAATCAGTACTAGAGAGGAATAATCAACCTTAGAAGCACAAATAAAAGTAATAATGTTTTAATTAATTTATTTTGAGGTAATTCAGGTGCAGTTGTAAAAGAAATAATCGAGATTCCATGTACCTTTTACCTAGTTTCTTCCAATGGTATTATATTGCAAAAATATAGTATAATAATGTCACAACCAAGATATTGACATTGATACAGGAGAGGTATTGAACACTTTCATTACCATAAGGACTTTTATGCACTTTTTGCATATTAAAAGAGACTCATGTTGCATTTTTATAGACACACAATATACTTTTACATATACTTCCCTCTGGTCCCAGCCCCACCTTAATCCCTGGCAACGATTTCTATAATTTTGTCATTTCATAAATGTTATACAAACAGGAAAAAAAGTAAATAATCTTTTGGAATTGAATTTTTCACTCAACATAAATCTCTGGAGATCCATCCAGTTTACTGCATGTATCGATAGTTTGTTTCTTTTTACTGTTGAGTTGAAGTCCATAAATATTCGGTTTATTTAACCACTCAACCATTGAAGAGGTTCAGGATGTTTCTACAGGAAGGAAGCTTTTCTTGGGATAATGTTATGAGCACTATTGGTATTTCCATTGCCAGCTTCTTCTGCTCCATGTCTGGGATATATGAAGTGAAAAGAAAACCCAGAGAACTCACTGCTGAGTCATTCCATGACAGTCTTGCCTTCTCTCCACCTTTCAGACTCTTCTGTTTGTTTTATATAGAAAACCTAAGGATTTCAGTTGCTCTTAATGAGAGAAATAATGAAAAGTGTGTTTCACCCACCTTCTGTAAAGATATTTTGATCAATCACAATTACAAATCAACCCAGTACATCTTTGAAGCTTACAGAAAATATAGCATAAATTCCATGCAATGAGCACAAGAAAGCACTGTCAACTCCTGCATCGATCCAAAGGGCTGCACTAGTGTTACTGTCCACCATGAACCAATGATCGTGCAAATGTAGGAAACTATAAAATATGTGGGCTCTCCATTCAAATACTTAGTTTTAAAATACAAATTTGGTATTCAACATAGTGTATGTTAAAAAGTTTCTATCTCTATCTAGTTATGGACTCTTTGCTGGGCATAGGTATAGTATTGATGGTTAAGATTTTCAAGCTTAAGGTTGAGTTTTCTCTTTCTTTCATGAAAAAATGAAAATATAAAGATTTCAAACATTGTAAGAAGGTTGAATTTTCTGTTTTTCCTTAAAAAACAAAAAGATTGGTTTTTAATTTAGTTAGCAGGTATTTTTAATCACCTGTCATAAATTCAAGACAAATTTTTGTTTTCATAATGCTTAACAATATTATTAAGTGAAAACACAGTTTGAGAATTAAGTGGATATAGTTGTTGATATTGTTGTTATTGATAAAAACACTGTTACAGTAACTTTGGGTAAAACTTGCCATAATGACATCCTTAAAATTTTCCATGTCATTCCAGCTAGGCAAGCTGAATTTTTGACAAGAAATTACACCAAATTTTTCTCAGTAGCAACCAGCAAGATTTCCTCCAGATGCTATTTTAAAGTTAGTGTGGGTATATACAGTAGAGAAAACAAAACATATAAATTTTAGATTCTTCAAATGTGTCCTCTGCATTCTGAGAAATGTCCTGTGCTCTGTACCTTCAGGTATCACACTTTTTGCCCTTAGAGGCTCTTCATAGAAAAGTTGTAGAAAGAAGCTTATTGGATTATTAATAGCATTAGTAATAGCATTTGTCATCAACTTGGCGTATTTAAATCAAAATTCTCAGGTTCCATTGTTACTGGGAAAAATATGTGAGAGCATATGGATATGAAAATTATCAATGTATTGGCTCTGAGTGTGAAATAAATCATTGAGAGAAGTAACAGATGGATTTTACCTCCAAAATCTCTTAAGTGTCTAGTTGATTTTTTTTCCCACAAAGCTTTACTAATTCCTATCTAGTTAACACTAGATAGACAAAGGAGGAAAGACTGATTGTAAATACTATATGTTTTCATTTGCATATGATTTTTATCACCATAATACTATCACAAAGTGAGGATTCTGACACCTGACCAACTGGTAATAGTACGTTTGTTATTTATCCTTCACTTTCTGTCTCCATACTCTAGCTTCTTTCTAGGTACCCCACTTACACAATTGATAGAATACAAAATATTCTTTACAAAAACTAGATTATTATTCATGTTATTTTTGTGTCTTTTTCTCTTTCTGTCTCTCCTTATAAATACTTATACTATTATCTAAATATATTAACTTATTTCACTTTAAGCTTTCATTTAAATTTTACTAACTAAATTTATTATCTTCTTTTCTTCTGAATAAATATCTCGACTTTCTAAATATTACTGTCCACTCAATTAACAGATAAGTAAATAGATTAGAAGTATTAGTTTCACATCAAAACTAGTAGTTTATGTTTGTGTATTTCTTTTATTTGAACAAAATGTTAAAGATACCGATTGTTTGGACTATTACACCTGCTTGTAACATGTGAATTTATACAGTCCACACCTATCAAGTAAACTCAGAAACTACATAAATAACAGTTTACTCTGAGGCTGTATCTTTAATCTGAGGTAATTCTCCTGCTGAATAACTGAGCTATAGCCCAGTGGAGAACACCACACATCAGTCAGACAGCTATTAGTAGCCTATGATCATAGCCATTAGGCTGCCAATGGAAGATGAGAAATGCCACTTCTGAGATTATCATCTCTCTGGAGGAAATCTATACTGTTATAATCTTTACAGCTCTACACAATAGCATTATTATATGACTTAAAACAGTTATACTTTATTTAAATAGGACACTAAGTTAACATTGAATTACATTAGAATTCCTATGAAAGTATGCGTGACATCCATATTAATTCTAAATGAATTCATTATGACTAGTGCTTTTACAATGAATACAAATGAGTTAACAATAACACAATACTAAAAAAAAAAGTTTGCAGTGTAGTGTCCAAAGTATTTTTAGTGTCTGAACTCTTTTATAGTGTTCAAACTATTTTGGTTGTTTTATAACAATTTTCTTCATTCTTCCTAAATTCTAGAGAAATGTTTCAGTAACATATAATGTGTAGCATTAACACAGGATTGATAATGAAATGTCTCCTTTAAGCCTTGCTTTAAGGTGACGATGTGAAGATTCTATTCACTCCTCATACCCCAAACTCTTCTGAGCTTTTTAATTAAACTAGTAAAACTTGCAATTGTTTTGGAGTGAAGACATTCTGACAGCAAGTACCTATCCTCAAACCACATGACTGCCAGGAGATATGGCAGATTATTAGCATGGCCATAGTTGCTTTGTCATTCCTTGGTGTGCTTCACTTATAGCTCCGTTGCAGTGAAATCTCAGTCCAGTACCCAGTCCTCATTGCCTCATGTACTGCTATATATGGACCTATATTGGACAAATGTACCTGTTCAAGAGCAGTATGGCCAAAACTGTCAATGTCTCAGATGGCTGTACTAACAAAAACCAGCAATCAGTGAGTCAAAATGCTCTTGATGTTCTCCACAGGTCCCTTTCCTAAAAGCTTACAAAGTCAATCAACAAGAAATCTATGTGCTCAGTAACAGAATAAAAATTAATGACTGCATATCAATAAAACACAAAATAATAGCTATGAAAATGCCAAAAATTATATTCTATATTCACTAGATCGAATTCATTGAACCCCACTATGCGCCAGACTCCTGGGCTGGGATATATTTGTTGACAAGGTCAGGCCATGTCTCACTCATGCAGCTCGTGGCACAGTGAGGGTCTTATTGACTTCTTAATGATCATTTACTCAGCTCTAATACCACTTTTTATTGTAAGTAAATTGACTATGTGTACTGTCTATTGTTTTGAAATCTTTCAGAGTGGTCTTATTGATTTCTAATTTATATAATATCAGCAATTTCTTAATCCTGTAAATTCCTGTCCAAAGTCATTGCAGTTCACGAGGAATTATGCATGACAAACAGTGTAAGAGTATGGTGCTATCCAATATTTGAAACCTCATGACTGTTGATTTTTATATTTGCATCTTGTTATTTCTGCTTTTCTTTACCCTAACACTACCAAGACATTCTTAAACCTTAAGCAAGAAAGTTTAAATGAGGCCTTGTTCAGCTCAGTTTCACTGTCTTTCATTTAGGTTGGTGCACAGAGTGCCCTGTGGCTTCAAGCTGCTTTTCTTTGACCATATGTAGCCGTGTTTGAGGCTTCTTCGAGGAAGAAAAGCTGCTTTGGGCAACATGCTTCTTAGTCCCAGATAGCTGGTGAGCATGATGCATTGCCTCTGACAACCCCTGTTCTGGCTGAGTATTCTCAGTGCCAAAAGATAATAGCTATACAGTGGTGTTGGGGACCACCCTGACTGGTATCAGAAACTGTAATCCCGTGTAGGCTAAGGCTGAGGGAATGACCTTGGAACCATAAATCAGCAAGGAGACAAGCTTATCTCCCTGGCAGAGGCGCTGCTTCTGCTCCTTTTACTTCACCCTGCCTGGTTCCCAGTGTTTGGTTGGTTAGCCAATGATGGGTAAGATTCTGCAAGGGAGGAACAACCTAAGACATGCACGATCACATGGGAGACTCCCAAGGAAGGACTTTGGGGGCTATGGCAAAAGGGGGTGATGGACCCTCACCCCTCGGCTTTGACAAAGCCTGAGTGCTCATGGTCTGCGAGAAAATCTCCTTATCTCTTGGTTGCCTTAGTTCCCGTTGCTCCACCTAAACCTGAAACAATGACAGGGTGGTGCAGTCCTGTGCTGAAAAGGATGGGTTCCCTGGGTGATCAGGCCTAAGAAAGAATATGTAAAATCCTGTGAAACCTGCTTTGTTTAGAATGCTCTCTTTGAATGAGAAGGGTCCCAGGAGGAGGTAAGTTTGTTCCTCAAAGTTTTACAGCTCTTTGACCCTGACTCAAAATAGGCCCTCAGACTTCCTTGTTGTCTATTGTTTGATCCTTTCTCCCTGGCAATGAGTAATGAGCTTTACCTGAATTCTTATGCAAACGAACCCAATAAAAGCCTGCTGGGATAGGAGAATGGGGCGCTCTCCCCTAGGGGCTCTCTTCCCTAGGGAGGGTGGCCAAGGTGCTCCCCACTAGAGGGAATGGCCAAATTCTGTCCCTACTTCCCCACAGAACTCAGTTGTTTCTGTGTATGTTTTTCTCGTAGGTCAAAGAGCAATCCGCAGCATTCCGCGCTCACTACCAGTCAGTGATCGTGTCACAGTGGTAGGTTAATGAACACACTGCTGTTCATTGTGGACAAGAGCCTTGTATTGGTTGTCTATTGTTGCCTATGTACTGCCTCAAAATGTAGCAATTTAGTACAACAAACACTTAAGCAGATTCTGAAGGTTGGCAATCCAAGAGTATATCAGTTCAGTGATTCTGGCTCAGAGTTTCTCATGAGGTGTAGTAAAGATGGTGGCTTAAGGCTGCAGCTGTCTAAAATCTTGACAAAAGGGGAGAATAAGCTTCTAAGCTCCGTTACCTGGCTGTTGGCAAGAGGTTTTAGGTTTTTCTTTCTTTCTGTTTTTTTTCCCCTTAAAACTGTCCCCAGATTAAGTGCTTCAAGATAAGAAGTACAAGCAAGAGAGCAATGCCATACCGTCTTCTATGATCTAGTCACTGAGTCACATACCACCATCACTGCCTCATTAGAATTAAGTCACTGGGTCCAACCCAATTAATGAAAAAGAGATTACAAATGGGTGTGACTCTCAGGAAGTGGAGAATCTGGAGGCTATCATCTCTCCCAAGCTTGTGTGGAACAGCTTCAGCATATCACTGGTTGGATTTCTGAACACAGATGGAGCTCCATTCTGACTCCCCACACCCAGCAGGGAACCCAAATCATGAGAAAAATTATGAAAACACAAATATAACAACATTCCACCTGCTCATGGGATGTCCATGTTCTGCAAGGACAAGAGAAGCTTCTCAGGCTTCCTCTGAGGTTGTGAGGGGGAAAAACAATAAAACATAGGCTTTAACCACTCACAGGGAAGATTCAGGCTGCCTTCTCAGACTCCCTCTATTTTGACACACCAATACGTGGTACCCTGTATCAGCGCACCCTGCTGTTGTGTCACAGTCCATTATAGGAGAGACACATTGAATATGGCACATTCTCCTGCAGAGAAGAAGAGGGAGGGTCAATATGGCTCTTTCTAGTCTCCTTCAACTTTGAGCTTCTTGGATCTTTGTTGGGAAACACCATTCACACATATTATTAGGGCATTTGAAGTTGTTTCACAAGTCACTACTGTTAATTTTATTTATTTATTTGTTTATTTTTTAAATTATATTAGTGTTGTTCAAGTACAGTTGTCTGCATTTATCCCCACCACTGTCACTTTTAAAGTGTTCTCTCTCTTTCATTTTTTATAGTTTTATGATGCCTTCAGATTCACTATTTTTTTCTTCTGCAAGGTCTAATTTACTATTTAAATAGAGTGCACTTTTCATTGAAAACATGATTTTGTGACAGCATGGATGGAACTGGAGAGCATTATGCTAAGTGAAAAAAGCCAGGCAGTGAAAGACAAATTCCATATGATCTCACCTTTAAGTAGAACTTAATCAACAAAGCAAATAAGCAAGCAAAATATAACCAGAGACATTGAAATTAAGAACAATCTGACAGTAACCAGAGAGGAGGTGGGAGGGGATAATGAGGGGGAAGCCGGAAAGGGTTTTCAAGAACAACTATAAAGGACACATGGACAAAACCAAGATGGGGTAGAATCAGGGGAGGGAGGTGGGATGCCTGGAGTGGGGGGGGAAGGTGGGGAAAAATGCAGACAACTGTACTTGAACAACAACAAAATTTTAAAAAGTTAAAAAGGAAACATTTTCAAATATTTAAAAATTTGATGAATTTGCATTTCTTTAATATGTTCAATCTTTTAATAACCTCCTTGAACATAGAAAATATAATAACATTTTATGTCTTTGAGGTAAATAAGAAAGAAACACATATGTTTATAATCTGTGATTCCAAATTATAATATAATTACATTCATTACTCTTTTTAATCTAACCAAATTAGATAAGTTTAGGGTAGTAATTCTTCAAATATCTTTTGATCCATGTCTTTAATTTCTTCCTACAATATAATGACAGTAACATTAACACTTTTGATTCTGTCCTACCCATACTTGGGGCTCTGTTAATTTTTTAACTATACTTTTTATTCTTTTTTTCTTCAGATTGTGTAATTGCTATTGACATATTTTCAGATTTACCAATGCTTCCTATGTCATTCTCAATCTGCTCTTGAGTCCTTCCACTGAATACATTTAATTTTAGTTATTGTATTTTCCATTCTAAAAGTTTATTATTTATTTATTTATTTTTGTAATTTTATTTTTATTTTTTGTCCATTACCATTTATCCCCTCTATACCCTCTTTGACCTCAATCTTCCATACCCCCACCCCCACAATCACCACCCTATTGTCTAGGTCCATGCTTTTTAACTCTTTTTTTCTTTTTTGCTTGATTCCTCTATCTCCAACGTCCTCAGAGCTGTCAGCCTGCTCTCTGAGTCTGTCTCTATTTTACTGTGATTTTTTTTAAATTTCTAATTCTCTGCTAAAACTTTCTTTGATTGTATTTGTTTTAGGCATTGTTTACCTTTACTTCATAAAGTGTATTTTAAGCATTTAATAACTGCTTTATTTTTTCTTTTTCAATTTTTAAAATTTTTGTGATTTACAGTTGTTTCAATTTTTCCCCCTTTGCCCCCTTCCACCAGGCAAGACCCACATGATGGGGGTATGATCTTTCTCCCTCCTTTCCCCTCTCTAAAAATAAATACATAAGGAAAATGAGATGACTAAAGGAAAGAAAAATAATTTTAAGAGGATAGAGAGAGAAGAAATAATAAGAATAGGAAACAGAAACAAAATGAAGGGAAAAACAAAATCTAAAATGTAAATATGAAAGGGAAGGAAAAAGGCAAAATGGAGCAAGAAGAAGGAAAAGTGGGAGGTTTCATAATAAAAAAGAGTTTTTAAAAAGTGAAAAATAGGAACAAAATTGGAGAAAATCAATAGCCACAGCAATATCAATGACAATGACTTATATTTTACTTGATTTTTTCTGAAGTCTTTGCTGTGATGTTCTATCTAAGGATCCTAAATGTAATCAAAAGCAGGTAGAATAGCCAGAAAAATCTAGTTTCTCCCAGAATTTTTGCTGGCCAGTCCTGTCCATGTTTCCTACTGATGACCAAAATCTCTGTGAAAATACCTAACAATAATAAATAAGATAAAACAAAAAATTCTTTTAAATGTGTAACTGAGATAATGAGAAATTAATGGAAATTTCCATTAGCTAAAAATAAAGAAGAGTTACCTAAAATCATTAACTAATAAAAGGAACTATATCTTCTCTTCCTTCTACCAATCATATTTTAGATTCAGATCCCAAAACATCCTCAGGAGATTATTTAAAAGTCAAATGCCATTTTAGGGGAAAAATTTAAAGACTTTAGGAAATAATATTGGAGAAGAATTGTCATTTATGACCCACCCACTGGTCTCTACATTTATCCCTGAGAGTATCTGAAGATAATCTTTTAACCGAAGCCTTAAGAATTACATTGCTTCTTGTGGTGCCAATGTCTTTGAAAATTTATTTATTGATATGATATCCATAGGCCAGAGATGCTTATTGGAAATGGTACTGTGTATATATATAATCAACCAAGTTGTGATGTGACCCAAACTAAGATGGCACTTAACCATCAGAGACAACATAATAAGGCTACTGTAATAGACAAATAAGGCCAGCACCGTAATCAGAATGTATGATCCATAAACACTTTGATTTCTGTAACCAACAAATGTCATGTCTAGATGAGACTTGCTTAAGCTGAGTTATCAAAATGGAATGTTTCATTCACCTCAACTAATTCCAGAAGGGATTCAGTAAATACAAATGAATAATGTGCAGAACATATACCCTTGTCAAAAGATCTTTATGTTCTTCTTACTACTTTCTCTAGAGGGATCTGTAGATATTAATAAGAATCCAATTATTTTCTGGTAATTAGAATATCACTGAAGGAGCTAGGGTGGCAGAGAAGTATAAGATAATTAAAACGTGGACATAAAATCATCTACGAACACCTACAGTAGGTATGGTTCCGGTTCCTGAATGTATAATTGGAAAAAATGTCCCAAATATATGACAAAATATGTGGATTGTGAGCTGTTATCACAGAAAGGACAAATGCATAAACCCTTGGAACATTTTCTTCCTCAAGTATAAAATCATTGACTGTATTAGAACAAACACTGGAGGAAAAAAAAGTTTTTTAAAATATTTTATTTTATTGTTTTAAAGAGAGGGGAAGGAAGGGAGAAAGAAAGGAAAAGAAGCATCAATGCCTGGGTGCCTCTCACACACCCCCTACCAGGGACCTGGTCCACAACCCAGGTATATGCCCTGACTGGGAATCGAACCTGCGACCCTTTGGTTTGTAGGCTGACACTCAATCCATTGACTCACACCAGCCAGGGCATAAAAAAATCAGGAATCTTTATTCATTTCACAGCTCCATTTAATTATCTTTTTTTCATCAAAACAAGAAATATATATGAGTATTAAGGACTGTTCTAGATGTGGTCTTTTTACTGAAGCAAATGAATATTCTGGTATCTGCTATACAGATATCTATCTGGTAAATGTCCCTTTTCTCTATCACTATAAGTGGAAGATACCAGGGCTATTATCTGACAAGAACTTTAGCTTATATTGACTGTTTTGCTTCCTGGGACATATAAATTATCTGGCTATTTACCATAATCAAATCCATCAGGAAAATTGATTGTCTCACCATCCTCATGACCTAATGTTAATTGTCTACAGTAATAGTGTCATTTATATTGGACTGAGGAGCAAGAAATAAGTTAACTATATATGCGTATGTGTGTACATGTGCATGCATTTGTGTGTGTGTGATCTTGGTGAGACACGTGAACTCCAGAATGGTTTAGGTTATGTCAAGATATCCCTTCAAACTGATGATTAATGGAACATGTACCTACCCTCTCCCATTAAGAAACTAGTACAATCCTTGGTGGATTTCTTATAGTTGATTTTGCTTCTTTAATTCATTTACTAGGTGTTAGAGAATGTTCTGACTTTGGACATATCCAGGGAAAATGAAAAATATTTCCAATATTTTAAACTATAAGTTAAACAGTTCTGTCACTTGGACATTTTAGTAATTGAGATTATGATACACTCTAATAAGAAACTGTGAAGGCCCTATTGTTTTAGAGCAAAGACATTTCCTTTTATGGACAATATCAATTCTCCTTTTGGCAAATATCTTGGAATTTTTCTGGGCCTTGGAAGAGGAACCTGATGATATTAAAAATAAAGATAGTCTGAGTTATTTTATCAGGCAGTCATAAAGTCAGTATTTTTTTGGCACGACTCCTTCCTTAACTGACCTTGGTATCAAGCAAGTCTGACCAAGTAATCCTTGAGTACACATGTAAGTTAAATTAGTAATACAGTCATAGTCAGAGAATAACAAGCTTTGCTAAATTTTTAGTTGCCCAATAACCTGGCACCAGCCATTTAGAAATATGCTATAGAATTCAGGTGTCCTTTTCTAAATAGAAAGGAGGAGGAAAGAATTAACATAGGTGTCTGCAAGCAGTGCATCTCATTTTTCACAATGCTTTTAAAGAGAGATAAACTTTAGTAAGGATCTTTATAATTATGTTTGGCAAGGTGTCTGAGACTAAAAAGAAGTATTATTATGAGTGACCAGGAGATTTTGGAAGAAGTATATGAATGGATAGACTTCTTGAATTTTCCTAGAATCATAAAATGTTTGGTTTTCATAAAAATACTCACCAAACCCTAACCAACGTGGCTCCCTTTGTTGAGCACCATCCTGCAAAATGAAAGGTGGCCTGTCCGATTCTTAGAGCACATGCCGGCGTTGCAGGCCAGTCCCCAGTTGGGGCATGTGTGAGACACAGCTGATTGATGTTTCTTTCACACACTGATGTTTTTCTCCCTTCCTCCCTCCCTTCTCCTATCTTTAAAATTAAATAAATAAAGTCTTTAAAGAAAATTCTCACCAAAAGCCCACTACTGTCAGGGATTTAATAATGAGATGGAAAAGATGACCTACTTCATGCATAACAGGTCATACAATAACCTTGGAAGGGATGGATCATTAAAAGTTATGACCATGAATGGTACTTTGGAAGCAAGTCATTGGTTCAACAAAATAAATTTTACCTTGTAAAACTAACATGTTATCATTACTGCAAATTGTCTGATTTCAACAACAATGCTCAGTCCTAAGCATCTCACATAGCATTTTGTATCCAGATGACAGACATATAGCAGTTTATATGTTGTTAATCTTTTCTTCATAGAGGGAGGGATGTTTTATCTTTACTCAAAGTCTAGATATCAATTTGTTTTTCTTGACAAAAATACTTCTACCAGAACCATGGTATTGTTTAAAGTACAACATGTTTCCATGTGGTATACAAAATAAGCTTTAGCTTCTGTGAAAAAGAAACTAGCTTTGAAGAAAAAAAAAAGAAACATAAATTAACATGGAATTCACTGTGAATTCTCACAGTGAGTCTGTGTCACCACAGATCACCAAGCTGGTCATAGAAAATAGAAACATGAATATCAAAGATACATATTTTAGGTAATGTACTCAGTTAGATACAGTATAAGTGCTGATATAAAATACAACTAAGTATTAATAAGTAAAATAAAACCAAACCCTTTATATTGCTGAGGTATCAAGTATTTGGCCAGGGAAAGGAGGGGAAGGGTTGTCAAGGAATGTGAGTAAAGGACCCATGGACAAAGCCAAAGGGGGGTGGGATTGAGGATGGGAGGTGGGGGTGGGTAGGGCAGGGGAGAGTGGTGGGGAGAAAATGGAGACAACCATACTTGAACAGCAATAAAAAAAATAATTTGAGTCATAATGTCAGGAACCAAAAAGAAATGAAAGTTGTAAATCAACATGAGGAACTGAAATTAGTATTGCAGCTCTCCTGGATACATCTGACAGTCTGGATACCCGAGATGCTCATGTTTTAATGGTCAATGTGGCAACAACTGCCTTAGAAACATGCAAAGTTGAAAGTTAAAACTGAGTAAACACATATGGCCCAGGCTCTTGAAAGCCTACCATTTCAGTGAAGCATGGATGAGACAAAACATTGTCCCTTTTTTAGCAACAGATTCATGGAAGACCCCAACAGTTTTACAAATGTTTAAGTCCCTATCCTCCTCAAAATTTCTGCTGGGAGAAGAACACCTCACTCAACCCTGAAGCTGCCACAGGAGTGAAGCAGATACGGGACACATAGGAGGAACCCCTTAACTCAGCAGCCACAGCAATATTGCTTTCTGGCTCTGGTGGCAGGGATGTACCATCTTGTTGACTTGGGCCTATTGAAACAGCAGTATTTTTTTAAGAATTTGGTTTTAATCTGGGGCATGTGTTGCTAAATTGTTATAACATCTCTTAAGTATTCACCACATTTTAACATAGGAGCTGGAGGAGTTTTCCACAGTGGTGGTGCTCACCACAACAGTTTATCTGACATTCTGTGTTGATTTCTCATGCTGTAGTACAAAAGCCAACAAATTATGGCTTACGATCTATGCACATAATTTTATAATTACACTTGTAGTGAAACAGCCATACCCACTCATTGATGTATCACCTGTGGCTGTTTTTGTGTTACACATTTGAGTAGTTGTAAAAGAAACTGTATGGCCCTTACAGAAAACACTTGCTGGCCCCTGAACTAGTGCGTCACCTTCATTGGCTTTGCAAACTCAATCTAGACACTAACAGATTGAAAATTAGTCAGTGTCTGATCTATGTTTTGCCATGAGAGTTTTGTCTCTCTCAGGAAAATTTCTTCAAAAGAGCTAAAGCTCCCTCAAACTACCTGGAACCCACTGCAAAGTGTTCATAATAGATACTTGGGTAGCATTCACATAATAATACTACCAAAGGAGTTGGGGTTGTAAAATGGCCTGAATGTCCCCGTTCTTTTTAACAAACAACACATGCCCTATCTCACCTCACAAGGAAACCTGCCAAAGTTCTAATGATTCATTTCATTCCCAGTTATACCAATTAGGGATTCCCTCACTTTCACGCTCAGTGTAGGCTCATACTCTAACTGTTTTCTGAAAGATGACAGAAACTGTGCCAACCCAGGTGGGCAAGGAAGTTTTCCCATCAAGAATACAGAAAGCAACCAGCAGAACATAATTTTGGCATCAGCTTTTCCACTTGCTTCTTGGCCTGCAGCTCTCTTCTCAGTTCTTTGTTATCATTTAATAATGGAATAGTTTTTATTGTCCAGTTGACCATAAAATTTGGTGAAAATATCATTTACCAATTACAGCGGTATCATCCCAACCTATCGTCATACTTCTTTTCTTTTTCCTTTTCTTTTTCTTTTTTCATTGTTGTTCAAGAATAGTTATCTCTATTTTCCCAACACTACTTTCTCCCATCCACCCACCCCAATCTCCCAACCTCAATTCTACCCCTCTTTGGCTTTGTCCATGGGTCCTTCATTCCTGGTCCTTGACAACCCTTCCCCTTCTTTCCACTGTTATCCTCTCCCTCCCTACTTCCCTCTGGTTATTGTCAGTTTGTTCTTAATCTCAATGTTTCTGGTTATAGTTTGCTTGCTTGTTTTGCTAATTAGGTTCCGCTTATAAATGAGATCATATGGTATTTGTCTTTTACCTCTGGGTTTATTTCACTTAGCATGATGCCCTCCAGTTCCATCCATGTCATCATACTTCTTGAGAGCCATGTCTTTGTCACCTTCCCACTCTTGTCACCATCACTGTCAAGAAATGAGAAGATTCTGAGATTTTTATTTGATTTCAAATAACAAGTAAACTCCTGGTTTAACAGATGCTGCCAGAAGACCAGAAACTCCAAGGTCATGGTGAAAGAGTACAGTTTTACAGCACAGCCAGCAGCATGACCTCATATGCATTTGATCCAGTTCTCTTCCTCTTGTTGTCCAGAGGGTATGGAACCAGAAGAATCCCAGTGAGATGCATTACTAGAACCAAACCCTGAGCTTAGGAACCCACATCTTTTTATGGTATGGGCAATAAATGTTTTTACTTTGCCCTGGAGAAAGACGCTGTTTCTGTCTTCCAGAACTACTCACTATACATTGTTGAAATGGCGATATATTGAAAAAGCAATTAGTACCTCTGGTTCCCAAACACAGACAAGCACAAGAAACCCATGAGAAGTGTCTTCTGAAACACAGGAGATGAAAACATGCAAATATAAAACAGAACACAAAACAGAAGAGGTAAGAACATGCACTTACAAGAATATATATATTTTTTATGTTTTGGGGTCAGCTTGATACTATATGCCACTATGGAACATGTTTTATTTGGCTGCAGGTTTATTCCAGAAGTGCAGTGCATCCGTGCTGCTTCTAAAGTGCATTTTCCTGTTTATTTTTTCCTTGCATATGCTTACCGAGTAAACATTATATTGTAAAGAATTAAACTTTATCCATTTTAAACAAATGGAATGATACATTTTTAGTAATTTAACTTCATTCTATATCCTTCAAAATACAAGTAGGTAAGCTAAATAAAAAAAAAAAATAGAGTTTCTCATCCTTCTCTGTAATTGTATTTGTCTGGAGATAGGGGTTAAAAAAAGTAGAGAGTAATGCTATATTCTTACCCAAAGTCAAATGTTTCATAAGACCCAGGATTCTCCATATATCTTAAATAATAATGTCTTTCTAAAATGTTAAGTCACACTGGGTTTCTGTTTTCCATCTTTGTAAAACAGGCCTCATGCTGTGAAGTTAATTCGCATGTAAGTGGTGTAGGGGGCACTCCATCACAGTCACATTGCTAAGGGCGAATTTCATGGTTGGAATTAAATACTTTTTAATGACAATGAAACATATATATTGTATATACCTATTATTTTAAAAGGAAGATGTAGATTATCAGTAAGAAGACAAAAGGATACTATTCTTAAGAATTTTAGTATCTTTTTTTACGTGAAGTGAACTAACTAATAATTTTATATTAGGTTCAGATAGAGTCTACTGCCTTTTATTAAACTAACCCAATGTTGCTAGCATTATGTTCATTATTTAATATGCACAAATCATATAACTCTATCCCAAAGCATAGTTTGCCTTCCATTCATTTGATATTTGATTTCATCTGATTTACTCCATTTCCCCAATTATTTTTTCTGGAGTAGTTAAAACATTTTCAGGATTTAGGAATACAACATTTTATTTTATTGATTTTTGATTTTAGAGAGAGAGGAAGGGAAGGAGAAAGAGAGGAAGAGAAGCATCAATGTGAGAGAGAAACATCAATTGCTGCCTCTGGACATGCCCCAAATGGGGATAGAACCTGCAACCCAGGTATGTGCCCTGACCAGGAGTTCAACCTGTGACCTTTCAGTTTACAAAATGGCATGCAACCAACTAAACCACACAGGCCAGGGCTAAATAGAACATCTTAATTTACTCATTTCTAGCTAACTACTACACACATTAAAAATAAAACTGTGATAAATATTTTAAGTAATTATTGTGTTTCATGAGGGAAACAGGCAGTAAAACTTTGTCAATCTTTCTGGGGAGTTCAAAAACAATAATCAAATGACAGATAGATGAAGATGGGAATATCGGATTTAAGGATAAAGTTTATTATAGAAAATGCATGTAAATTCATGACCAATTGGGTTTTTAATTATACAGAGGTACTTCCTAGTCACTAGAGCAGTTGAACAACCTCGGGATCTTCCCATAGACAAAAAAAAGGAAAAGAAAAGAATCAGCTCGGCTCCTCTTACCTTACAGTGGACAGCTGTCCGAGCTGAGTCTTTTTTGCGGCCAACTGGACTGAAAATAAAACACTGAAGGAGCTGAGGAACATCCGTTCCTTATTCTTAACCACCATCAAAGGAGCAGTGGAAGGCACTATTCTTCTGGACCTTCTCCCATGGAAATATGAGCTTGAAGGAAAGGAGGCTCATATAACAGTAAAGTTCTTTAAAATTCCATCTAAATGAAAGGAAACTAGGTACGATGTCTAGATAAGACATGATTCATGAGTATTAAATAATGAAGTAAATAAAATAGAAAACTAGATAAATATATATATATTTACACATCAGTTTTTTAACTAACTAGCTTTGTGGCTTTATCAAATCATAACTTATAATGTTAGCTGTTCATATAACAATCCATGTCCTACCAATTATAACTCCTAATGGATTATTAATAAAACAGAGTATATGTGTACACACAGTAATAATGCATTGGTTTCTGGTTTATATGATTTATTGTTCAAAATATAAGCTGCCAATATTCTACAAAAATAATAATACTGAAATTGAAAATAAACTGGAAGAGAAAATAGTTGGGTGAAAGGTTTTCAATTGATTTCCTGGTATTATGAATAATGATAATCACTGGTATATAATTTTACCATAAGAAAAGTAAATGTAATGTCTTTGTTTAGTAATTGTAATAATTGAAAACATGAGATTCTATTTAGCCATTAAAAATAAAAAAGAAAACCTGCCATTTTCAACAACATGAATGGAACTTGAAGGCATTATGCTAAGTGAAATATGCCAGACAGAGAAAGCTGAATACTGCTTGGTCTCACTTAAATGTGGAGTGAAAAAAAAAAAAAGCTCATAGAAATTAAGAATAGAGAGGTAATTGCTAAAGGTGGGGAGGGAGGAGGAATTGGTTAATGGTATTCAAAATGCACAACCCTCAAGATAAGATAAACAAGTTCCTGTGTGTAATTTATATCATGATATCTATAGTTTTCAATATTATATTGAATGTTCTTGATTATTAAAAGATTTTGTTCATGCAATTCTAAATAGCCACCATATTTATCAGTAAATCTCTTTTTTTCTGTTCTATTTATCCCTCAAGATTCTATCAAGTCTATCTCAAATTTTGGAAAATGTAAAGTACTATTTTTTACATTACCATTGTTGAGAGTGTACTGAATGATACCTATAAGGAGGTAATCAAATTAATTTAAAGACTTCTTACTTATGATAAATTGTTATCAAACAAAAACTTTTAAAGCACCTTTGTTAAAGAGTTCATGCATTCAGTTTCACTATAATTTCTTTGATTACTAATATATTGGTGTATATATGATATGTGTATACATGGATATATATAAATAATCATGTCATGTCTTTTTAAATATTAAGTAAAATGTTAAAATATTCTGCCAGCACATCTTTCTACATTTAAAGTTTTCATCAACCCTGTTAAGCTAAGATTTATTTTTTAAATATACATATTAATATTCTGGTCAGATTTGTTGCTATATAGATATTTTTATTACTATATAGAATAAATTAAATTTTGGCAGTTCATATTTTCTCAATTTTATGAGTTTTATTCTATTATCATGGCTCTTTATTTAAACCTTTAAAATATGTATAAAGTTTTTCATCTGGTTTCAGAAATAAGTGCCCTCTTCTTTAAATTTCAAGAGCAGTTTAATTCATTATGACCATAATTATTCACATATCTAAAGTTTCAAGTCTAGATAGCTGACTTTCACAGATTGTACTCTAGTAAGCCCTAAAATTTAATATATGTATATATGCATAGTTAATATCTGAGTTTAATATTTAAATAACAAAATGTTAGAAAAAAGCTTTTGACAAGATCTTTGAGTTCTGTTCTCTTAGGGCCTTTGATCTTTGTGTTTTTTATTCTCTTCCATTTTACATCGTATTGATAAAAACAGTAAAGTTAGTAAAATAACCAAAAGTTTTTCAGAAACCTTGAATTATTTTTTTTCTTTCAACATTAGGCAGTCTTTTTAGCAGGTTAATTATATTTGTGTTCATAATTATTTGCAAGCTGTAAATCACTGGTCATGAAATGGGCAAATGAATTCAAAGAGTCTTCCAAAAAAATTCACTGGAGGAAGCCAAATGCAGTCTCTCACAACAACACCAGAGGGTACAGTGATGCAGATGGTTTCCTAGAACACTCACCTATCAGGAGAAGCCTGTACTACAAGGAACCCGCCCTCCAGAAGTTAATTTCATTGAGGGGGGAGTGCTTCCCCCTGATTTGGAATCTAATGAAAAAGTTTAACTAACGGGAAAAATAGTGATAGATTCATAGAGAGAGAACAGACTGACAACAGTCACTGGGAGCTTGGTGAGGGGTAATCACATTTCAATTATATACTCAATAATTGTATGTATGGGGGAAGGAATAGGAGGAATAAGAGGACTGGAGGATGATGACAAGGTTGTTTGTAATATATCAGAAGAATTACATCATAGTATCAACCCATTGCATATTTTAGAACATCTTTAAGAAAATATTTATTACAATACCTATTTGAAAAATAGTCATAATAAGTGTCTTATTCAGCTTAGACTGCCTAAAAAATATATTATGTATGAGGAGATTAAAACACAGAAGTTTACTTTTGGCAGTTCTGGAGGCTGGAAAGTCCAAGGTCAGGATGGCAGCACAGTCAGTTTTTGGAAAAAGCTCTCTTCCTGGTTGCTTTTTTTTTTTTGCTGTGTCCCACATGGTGGAAAGAGATAGCTCTGATATCTTTTCCTCTTTTGATAAGGTACCAACCCTAGTGGATTAGGGCCCCACTTTATGACCTCATTTAACCTTTATCATTTGCTCACTGACTCTATGTCCAAATACAGTCACATTGAGGATTAGGCTTCCAACACATGATTTGCAGGGGGTGGGTGTGTGGACTGAATATGGGGTATGGGTACACATTCAGTCCATAATGATAAGTAAAGGCTATTAGTACCAATAAGGCTTCTTGTAATTGTTGGAACTAAACAATAGCAGATTAATTTTTTTAAGTACTAAAGGGCTATGTATTTATTATATATGACTTTGGTTTAATGCCTATATTTAAAGAAAAATCAAAAACAGAAATTCCAATGACTGTCTGGGTCCTTTGAGATAACTTACACAGATAATGTAATTATATAAGAATTGCATAAAATCTGAGTTTTGAATAGTTGCTACATTTAAATGAACCAACAAAATGAGCAAGAAACATACCAAGCCATCAATATCTTGGAAATTAGAATTGCTTTAAGTCACCATTACTGCCAAGGAATGTAATTGAGAAACTTGAGTCATGGGTTGTTGAGGGAGATTACCAGATTTATCAGAATGGCAGATAAATATCTAGGGAAATAGTGTTCATTGTGGCCTTATACAGATAGCAATAAAACATTCAGAGGAATTGGAAATGATAAACATACTGAAGTTATAAAAAAAAAGTGTAGCAGAAAGTAATGCTAAGAGTTGATCTTTGACTCCCCCCAACTTTCTTTATTTTTTTCTATAAATGATTTTTTTCTCTACTAAATTTTTGTTTTAGCCCTCCGCACTTAAACTATATTGCAATTCAGTTGTAATAAAGTTCTATGCAGACTGTTATACTATTTTAGAAGTTTAAAAGCAGAAAAATGTTTACTTCATATTATACTTGAGTTCAAATCAATATTAACTTATAAATTTCTTAAAGCCCCTCTATCCAAAGAAATTACAAAGCTCTAGTTTTATACACCTCTGTTTTCTTAATTCATAAAACTAATTATTAATGGTATTCCCACGCATTAAACTAGTGCTTACTCTGTACTCTTAAATGCCATTTGATTGCTCTGATTCTCCCCTGCATGCCCAGGCACATGTCATTCATTCTTTCTATCTATACAGTAGTCCAGCAACTGCAAATTGTAAGGTTATTTTTATAATATTACTCTCAGAAGTTCAAAACGAAGCTACTCTCTCAAATTCAAAAGAATACTGCTAGTAGGCCTTGTTAGAAATTTAGGTTGGTGATCTTCTGAAGTAGCCAAGAACTTAGATTTGAAGTTCAAAAAATTAAACCTCTATTTATAATAATATTTAAAAACAACAACAAAAACAAAATCAATGCCTAAGATAATTTGCAGCCTAGGAGACAATAATACCACTTCCTGGTTTCTGGCTCTTTTAAACATGGCTAATACAATTAGAGCAGCCAGATAATCAGATTAGATCACTTACAGCTCTTGAGCAATGTAAACAAAAATACAGACACAACAGTCAAGTAACATTGATTTTCACAAGCTACAAAAGAAAATATGTTTTGAAATTAAGTTAATTCATCCTTTAGAATTGACTTACAGAGAGTATTACCATTGAAGATGATGAGAGAGTAGAATGGAAATGAAGGTCACTGCATACATGACAAATTCTTTTCTAATATGATAATTTATTTTTTTCTATTTTTTTACTGTTGTTCATGTACAGTTGTCTCCATTTTCTCCCCACCACTCACTCCCATCCCACCCATACCTGCCTCCCACCCTCAATCCTACCCCCTTTGGCTTTGTCCATGTGTCCTTTATGCATGTTCCTTGACAACTCTTCCCCTATTTCTCCCCATTATCCCTCTCCACTCTCCCCTCCTGTTACTGTCAGTTTGTTCTTCATGTCATTGTCTCTAATTATATTTTGCTTGCTTCTTTGTTTGGTTGATTAGGTTCCACTTATAGGTGAGATCATATGGTATTTGTCTTTCACTGCCTGGCGTATTTCACTTAGCACAATGCTTTCAGAATCCATCCATGCTGTTGTGAAGGCTAGGAGCTCCTTCTTTCTTTCTGCTGCGTAGTGTTCCATTGTGTAAATGTACCATAGATTTTTGACACACTCATTTACTGATGGTCACTTAGGTTGCTTCCAGCACTTGGCTATTGTAAACTGGGCTGCTATGAACATCAGGGTGCATAGGTTCTTTGGAATTGGTGTTTCAGGATTCTGAGGGTATAGTCCCAGCAGTGGAATTGCTGGGTCAAAGGCAGTTCCATTTTAGTTTTCTGAGGACATTCCAAACTGCTTTCCACAGTGGTTGCACCAGTCTGCAT